>CABHPQ010130138.1:0-33712 GCA_902168405.1 Peromyscus aztecus | reverse complement strand
AAGAAAGAAAGAAAGAAAGAAAGAAAGAAAGAAAGAAAGAAAGAAAGAAAGAGAATTTTCTTTTTGCATGGGAAATGGAATTAAATGCCTAAATATAACCTCTCAAGTATGGATATTAATAATCAATACTATCCAAGATTATTTTAGTAAATTTCGTATGCATCATCAATCTGGTTTTAAAGGACAGGAGATTAATGCTACTAGCTTAATAAGTATACTGTTCAGTGAGATGAGAGTTACAAACAAGGAATCTGACTGGGTACATTGGCAACAGTGTGAGAGTGAGAAACCTTGAATGTTAATTAATATCTTCAAAGGAGATATCATTAACTGGAGCCCTTACAGCTCTCCTCAAGGAAAATATTATCACTCAGAGTTAAGATGGAAATGGTATAATTTTAATGGAACTGTGGAAATCAGTGCTTCAGTTAATGAACCTATTCAGTGGCATGGAGTTGGAAGGGCAAGTCCTCTCCTGCAATTTGGCAATTCAATCCAGACTAACTCATAGAAATTGGCAAGTGCCCTCCATTCTCTTACAGTGTGGGAAGGAAATTAAACATTAAAGATGATATATTCTACCTTTTAGACTAAATCAAAGCTATCTTCTATGGCATGTTTGCCATTAACTTACTTGCTGCTGATAGGGTCTCTACAATGACACCCGAATAAATACAGTATCATTGTGAATGCTGTACCCTTCATACCTTTGTAAATTCTAGTATGTTTTTAAATTTGACCTTTGAAAGTTTATATATTCTAAGAGAAAGGCCAGCCATTTGTAAACCAGTGAAGTTGTCAAGGCCATGGCAAGACTGTCCTGTGATGATCCTAGTATAGAATCTCACTGAAAGAATATTAAAAAGAACACACAGAATGGTTGGACTGGTTGTTGCAGTTATTACCAGAATCATTGCATTGATGGCTACAGCAGCAATAGCTGGAGTGGTGCTTCATAAAGAAATCCAAACTGCTGAATTTGTTAGAGACCAGCATAAACATTCAGAACAACTTTGAACTGAACAAAATAAGACTGATAATGAGATAGTAAATGAGTTAGCTGAGTTAAGGCTAGCTGTTGTATTGTTAGGGAATCAAGTAGAAATTTTGAAGGAGCAGATGAAATTAAGATTTGCTCGGAATGTTTCTTCTTATTATGTCACTCCCTTGAGATTTAATGAAAGCAAGTATGATTGGGATAAGGATAAGATGCATTTCTATTTGGTCACCCTAAATCTTCTCTGATGCTTTATGACTTACAGAAAGAAATAAATAAACTTTTGCAAAAAAAGTAACCTGATATGAGAGAAATGGACATTACAGAAAGTCTAGCAGACACCACAGCCTCATTCAACCTATGAGTCACTTTAATAGATTTCTCATCCTAGCAGGTGTTGCTCTTGTTCTAGCAATGGTAACTTCACTTGCTTTAAAATGTTTTGGTCTACTTACATAAGAATGTATGTCAGATAGATAGAAAAAAAGGCTATATTTACTGTTAGACTTCATAACCTTCAAGACAATTGAATTTGTAGAAAAGAAAGGGAGATCTGTGGTTACACTCCCACTGGGCTACACCTGGCTGGGGCACCAGAGAGTAGCACCTAGCCCTAGTCCATCTTTTGTTTAGCAGACACCTTCTCTTTCTCTTGTTGCCCTATGTGAATTTTGTCTCAGAATCTCCCAAGGTTAAAAGGCCTGTGCAAAACTTGTTTCAGGAAACCCGGAAAACCATGGTACCTGATGAACTGAGGGATTTATACTCAGCCTTGTATTATTTGGGAGCTTCCTTCAGGTTTCTTTGAAAATACAGGGACACTGGAAGAAGGACTTGAGATAGGAGGGAACCTGGGCAAAGCCAGGATGTTGATCCCTCTCCTTTTCCTATGTAAGCTAGTATTGCTCCAACACATCCCTTCCAAACCTGAGGAATCTTGATCTCCATGATACTCTAAATCTATCAGCAGACTCTGTGATGAACCATACCACAATCTGAAGTCAGTGCTTGGCTCACTAGAAACCTTGGCTTCCTATTGTCTTCACTTTCTCTCTTCCTTCCTTGCTTTGTCTTTCCTCTCTAATGCTGTTTTCCCTGGTGCAATATTTGATCTTTTAGAAGCCCATGGAATATGTGAGAGCTGTGGCCTTCTCCAGGAGTTATCACTTTTCAGAACACAGACTACATTCTTTGTAAGAATCCTAGGAAGTATAACTACAGCCCTATGTCCTACACTCCTCTCATCCACAGATTCTACAAAGAAGGATTCAACCATTCATGGCTCAAAAGCAAAAAAGTGTATGTACGTATTAAATGTTGAACACACACACACACACACACACACACACACATCTTGGTAAATATTTTACATAATACTTATGATGTAAATATGTAAAAATATTGTTTTAATTTTTTTATTGATGATTAACTATCCACACATATTTTTTAATTTTGTTTGTTTTCTTGTTTTTGTTTTGTGATAATCTAAAGGTGTTATATACATACCTGTAATCTAAGTTATTTAGATGATCAAGGCAGAAAATCACAATTTGATGTATGCCTGGGTAATAGAGTAACATATCCTTTTCAAAATAACAAACTCTGCCATGTTGTTTTTCTTTCCCTTCATAGTCAAGAGTGTACTGGTAAACTTAGCTTGTGATTTGTTTCTTTCTTGTAGTATCTTAGTTTGAGTTTCCACTTACTCTACTGGACATACTGAAAAAAAATACTTGTGTATGATTTATCTGAAAACAATTATTCTAATCTAAAGAAGGAGATATCTATTAAAGGACAAGAGTCATATAGAACACCAAATAGATGGGGTCAGAAAACAAACCCTGCATGATACATAAATAATCAAAACACTAAATGTACAGAAGAAAAATACACTAAAAATTGCAAAGGAAAAAGACCATACCACATACAAAGGCTGACCCATTAGACCAATGCTTGACTTTTCGATGGATATTCTGAAATACAGAGGTACCTGAGTGAACATTCTACAAATTGTCAAAGACCACAGATGCCAGCATAGACTACTATACCCAAAAAAGTATCATTCACATCAACAGAAGGTAAGAAACTTTTCACAATATAATCAACTTTAAGCAATTTCTATCAAGAAATTCAGGCTGACAAAAAGAAATCAACCATCTGAAGATAAGGTTTACTACATGCAAGAGGACAGAAATGATAAATAATCCTATAATAGTTTATCAAAAGAGGGTGAAAACACACATCACAAAAACCAAATAATAGGAATCAATAAACACTGCCATTTAATAAATCTCAAGTTTATTGGTGTCACTTACTTATAAAAAGACACTGCCTGCTGGGCATTGGTGGTGCACATATTACCAGCACCTGGGAAGCAGAGGCAGATGGATCTTTCTGAGTTTGAGGCTGGTCTGGTCTACAAAGTGAGTTTCAGGACAGCTAAGGCTGTTAAACAGAGAAATAATTTCTTAAAAAAAAAAGAAAAAAGAAATACTTACTAATAGATTGAATTAGAAAACAAGATGCATTTTGCTGAGGCTACCAAGATATACACTTCACCATCAAGGCCAGTCATTGAATAATTTAAAAAGATTATAAAATATTACAAGGAAACGAATCTAAGAAGAAAGCAGGCATAGCTATTTTAGTATTATATGACAAAATAAAATTTAAACCAAAACTCAGCAGAATACACTGAGAAGGACATACATAATAATCAAAAAGAAAATATAGAAAGAACATATTACAGTTCTAAACATGTATGCATCAAATGCCAGGGCACAAAAGTTTGTAAAAGAAACAGTACTACTGCCAAAAATCACACCTTGATCCTATCACAGTGATACTGAGTGACTTCAATACCATGATCACACAAATAGGTTGGTCTTCCAGACAAAATCTAAACAGAAAAACACTGGAGATAGATAACAGCACGAATCAAATGGACATGACACATATCTATGGAATATAACAACCAAACACTAAAGAATATTCTTTTTTTCCAAGAATTCATGAATCGTCCTCTAAAATTTACCATACCTAAAGAATAAACAAGTCGACTGCAACTGTTCCCTGAGACAGAGCCTGCCAGCACCCAACTGGACTAAGAGGTGAGTCTTTATTTTATCCTCATACCTGAACACTCCAGCCCCTAGGCTTTGGGCACAGGGGCACTATCCTGCGCCACTACACCCCCACCCATTGCAGTTCCAGTTTCAGGCCAGTTGGCACGCAGACCTCCTGCACAAAGGTCAGACTACTCCCATCCCCCATCAGACCCTGTAACCCAAGACCCATCTCCCCCAAGTCCCACCCACCCTCCAAGACTGCAACTGTTCCCTGAGACAGAGCCTGCCAGCACCCGAATGGACTAAGAGGTGAGTCTTTATCCTCATACTCCAACACCCCAGCCCCTAGGCTTTGGGCCCAGGGGCACAACCCTGAGCTGCTACACCCCCACACATTGCAGTTCCAGTTTCAGGCCAGTTGGCAGGCAGACCTACTGCACACAGGTCAGACTACTCCCATCCCACATCAGACACTGTAACTCAAGCCCCAACTCCCCCAAAACCCACCCACCTTCAGAGACTGCAACTGTTCCCTGAGATAGAGTCTGCCAGCACCCAACTAGACTAAGAGGCCAGTTGACAGGCAGACATCCTGCAGACAGGTCAGACTACCACCATCTACCACATGGCAAGACTACAGCTACTCCCTGAGACAGAGCCCACTAGTGCCAGTTGGACTAAGAGCTGATCCCTGGGACAAAAAGTCCATCAGCATCGACTAGACCAAGAGCTCCCACTGGATCAAGAGTATAAATCAGAACAAGAGAGGCTCCCTCAGACACAGACACCACTTGCACCAAGTGGAGAAAGAGATGGATAGACGCCAGTGCTAAAATATAGTCAATGATGTAAAAACCAATATGGCTCAATCAGAACCTACATCAGGAAGACCTGAACATCCAAACACAGAAGAAACAGAAGATATCTATAAAAAAGACTTTAAGAAGATATTAGAGATCTTAAAAGAAAAAATGAAAAATTCTCTTAAGGAAATCGACGAAAAGTAAAACAAAAAATGGGAAGAAATCAGTAAATTCCTTGAAAGCCAAGAGCAAGCAATTAAACAAGTGAGGGAAACAGTTCAAGATTTCAAAACTGAAATGGAGTCAATAAAGAAGACACAAACTGAGGTAATGCTGGAAGTGGAAAATCTGAGTAAATGAACAGGAACTACAGATGCAAGTATAACAAACAGAATGTAAGAGATGGAAGAGCTGATCTGTGGTGTTGAAGATACAGTAGAAGAAATAGAGTCATCAGTCAAAGAAAACACTAAAAACAAAAAAAAAGTCATGACCCAAAATGTCCAGGAAATTTGGGACACCATGAAAAGACCAAACCTAAGAATAATAGGGATAAAAGGAGAAGAATACCACCTCAAAGGCACAGAAAATATATTCAACAAAATCATAGAAGAAAACTCTCCCAACCTAAAGAAGGAAATACCTATAAAAATACAAGAAGGTTACAGAACACCAAATAGACTGCATCCAAAAAAAAAAAGTCCCCTTGCCACATAATAATCAAACTACTAAACATACAGAATAAAGAAAAAATATTAAGAGCTGCAAAGGAAAAAGGCCAAGTAGCATATAAAGGCAGACCCATAAGAATAACACCTGACTTCTCAATGGAGACTCTAAAAGCCAGAAGGTCCTGGACAGATGTTATGCAGATACTAAGAAACCATGGATGCCAATCCAGACTATTATACCCAGCAAAACTCTCAATGAACATAGGTGGATATGAAAATATTCTGTGATAAGAACAGATTTAAACAATATCTCTCCATAAATCCAACCCTACAGAAAGCACTTGAAGGAAAATATCCAACCTAAGGAAGTTAGATATACCCATGAAAACACATACCAACAAATACCATACCAACAAATACCAAAGAAGGGAAATATGCAACACTACCACCAAAAAATAACAGGAACTAACAATAACTGGTGATTAATATCCACCAATATCAAAGGTCTCAATTCACCTATAAAAAGACACAAGCTAACAGAATGGATACAAAAACAAGATCCATCCATTTGCTGCATGCAAGAAACACACCTCAACTTCAAAGACAGACTCTACCTCAGAATAAAAGCCTGGTAAAAGACATTCCAATTAAGTGGATTTAAGAAGCAAGCTGGTGCCAGGCGGTGGAGGCGCACGCCTTTAATCCCAGCACTTGGGAGGCAGAGGCAGGCGGATCTCTGTGAGTTTGAGGCCAGCCTGGACTCCCACGCGAGTTCCAGGAAAGGCGCAAAGCTACGCAGAGAAACCCTGTCTCGAAAAACCAAAAAAAAAAAAAAAAAAAAAAAAGAAGCATGCTGGTATAGCTATTCTAATATCTAATACAATAGACTTCAAACTAAAATCAACTGAAAGAGATCAGGAAGGACACTACATATTTATCACAGGGAAAATCCAACAAGACGAAGTCTCAATTCTGAATATTTATGCCCCAAATATAAAGGCACTGTCATTTGTAAAAGAAACATTACTAAAGCTTAAATCGTACATCAAACCCCATACACTAGTAGTGTGAGACTTCAGTACTCTACTCTCACCAATGGACAGGTCTGCCAGACTGAAACTTAATAGAGAAATAAGGGAACTAACAGACATTATGACTCAAATAGACTTAATAGATATTTACAGAATATTCCACCCTAACACAAAAGAATATATCTTCTTTTCAGCACCCTATTGATCCTTCCCCAAAATCAACCACATGCTTGGTCACAAAGCAAATCTTAACAGATACAAAAAAAATTGAAATAACCTCCTGTATCTTATCAGACCACCATGGCTTAAAGTTTGACTTCAACAAAAAAAAAATTACAGAAAGCATACAATCTCATGGAAACTGAATAATGCCCAATTGAATCACCAATGGGTCAAGGAAGAAATAAAGAAAGAAATTAAAGATTTCCTAGAGATCAATGAAAATGAATGTACAACATTCCCAAATTTATGGGACATCATGGAAGCAGTGCTAAGAGGAAAATTTATAGCACTAAATGCCCACATAAAGAAGTTGGAGAAACCTCACAATAGTAACTTAACAGCACAACTGAAAGCTCTAGAACAAGAAGATGAAAAGTCACCCAGGAGAAACAGACACCAGGAAATAATCAAATTGAGGGCTGAAATCAATAAAATAGAAACAAAGAGAATAATACAAAGAATCAATGAAACAAAGAGTTGGTTCTTTGAGAAAATCAACAAAATAGATAAGCCCTTATCCAAATTAACCAAAAAGCAGAGAGAAAGTATCCAAATTAACAAAATCAGGAATGAAAAGGGGGACATAACAATAGACAATGAGGAAATCCAGAGAATCATCAGATCATACTTCAAAAACCTGTACTCCACAAAATTGGAAAATCTGAAAGAAATGGACGATTTTCTGAATAGGTACCCCATACCAAAGTTAAATCAAGACCAGATAAACTATCTAAATAGACCAATAATGCCTAAGGAAATAGAAACAGTCATTAAAATCTTCCAACAAAAAAAAAAGGCCAGGACCAGATGGTTTCTGTGCAGAATTCTACCAGATGTTCAAAGAAGAGCTAATACCAATACTCTTCAAATTGTTCTACACCATAGAAACAGAAGGAACATTACCAAATTCTTTTTATGAGGCTACAGTTACCCTGATACCCAAACCACACAAAGATGCAACAAAGAAAGAGAATTATGGACCAGTCTCCATCATGAACATTGATGCAAAAATACTCAATAAAATACTGGCTAACAGAATCCAGGAACACATCAAAACAATTATCCACCATGACCAAGTAGGGTTCATCCCAGGGATGCAAGTATGGCTCAATATACGAAAATCTGTCAATGTAATACACCATATAAACAAACTGAAAGAAAAAAACCACATGATCATCTCATTGGATACTGAAAAAGCATTTGACAAAATTCAACACCCCTTCATGATAAAGGTCTTGGAGAGATCAGGAATACAAGGAACATACCTAAACATAATAAAGGCAATTTACAGCAAGTCAACAGCCAACATGAAATTAAATGGAGAGAAACACAAAGCAATTCCACTAAAGTCAGGAACAAGACAAGGCTGTCCACTCTCCCCATAGTTATTCAATATAGTACTTGAAGTTCTAGCTAGAGCAATAAGACAACAAAAGGAGATCAAGGGGATACAAATTGGAAAGGAAGAAGTCAAACTTTCATTATTTGCAGATGATATGATAGTATACATAAGTGGCCCCAAAAATTCTACCAGGGAACTCCTACAGCTGATAAACTCCTTCAATAAAGTGGCAGGATACAAGATTAACTCAAAAAAAAAACAGTAGCCCTCCTATATACAAATGAAAAAGAGGCTGAGAAAGAAATCAAAGAAACATCACTCTTTACAATAACCACAAATAATATAAAATACCTTGAGGTAACTCTAACTAAGCAAGTGAAAGACCTGTATGATAAGAACTTTAAGTCTCTGAAGAAAGAATCTGAAGAAGATATCAGGAAATTGAAAGATCTCCCATGCTCATGGATAGGTAGAATCAACATAGTAAAAATGGCAATCTTACCCAAAGCAATATACAGATTCAATGCAATTTCCATCAAAATACCAACACAATTCTTCACAGACTTGGAAAGAACAATACTACTTAACTTTATATGGAAAACCAAAAAGCCTAGGATAGCTAAAAGAATCCTGTATAATAAAGCCACCTCTGGAGGATTCATGATCCCCAACCTCAAGCTCTACTATAGAACTATAGCAATAAAAACAGCTTGGTACTGGCATAAAAAATGACATGTGGACCAATGGAATCGAATTGAAGACCCTGACATTAATCCACACACCTATGAACATATGATTTTCAACAAAGAAGCCAAAACTGTACAATGGAAAAAAGAAAGCATTATCAACAAACGGTGCTATAACTGGATGTCAACCTGCAAAAGATTGCAAAGAGAACCATATAGTCACCATGCATAAAACTTAAGTCTATGTGGATCAAAGACCTCAACATAAATCCAGTTACACTGAACTTGATAGAAGAGAAAGTAGGAAGTAGTCTGAAATGAACTGGCACAGGAGACCATTTCCTGAATATAACTCCAGTAGCACAGACACTGAGAGCGACAATTAATAAATGGGACCTCCTGAAACTGAAAAGCTTTTGTAGAGCAAAGGATGCTGTCAATAATACCAAACAACAGCCTACAGAATGGGAAAAGATTTTCACCAATCCCACATCCGACAGAGGGCTGATCTCCAAAATATATAAAGAACTCAAAAAGCTAGACATCCAAATACTGAACAATCCAATTAAAAAATGGGCTACAGAGCTTAACAGAGAATTCTCAACAAAAGAATATCAAATGGCTGAAAGATATTTAAGGAATTGCTCAACACCCTTTGTCATCAGGGAAATTCAAATCAAAACAACTCTGAGATACCATCTTACACCTGTCAGAATTGCTAAGATCAAAAACAGTGAAGACAACCTCTGTTGGAGAGGATGTGGAGCAAGGGGAACACTCCTCCACTGTTGGTGGGAATGCAAACTTGTACAGCCACTCTGGAAATCACTATGGTGGTTTCTCAGAAAGTTGGGAATAATTCTTCCTCAAGTTACACCACTCTTGGGTATATACCCAAGAAATACTCAATCTTACCACAAGGACACATGCTCAACTATGTTCATACCAGCATTATTCGTAATAGCCAGAACCTGGAAACAACCTAGATGCCCCTCAACTGAAGAATGGATAATGAAAATGTGGCACATATACACAATGGAGTACTACTCAGCGGTTAAAAAAAATGATATCTAGAAATTTGCAGGCATATGAATGGATCTAGGAAATATCATCTTGAGTGAGGTAACCCAGACTCAGAAGGACAAACATAGTATGTACTCACTCATAAGTGAATACTAAATGGGAGGGAAGTGATGACCAGACTGCAACCCACAACTCCAGAGAGGCTAGCTAACAGGAAAAGACCCTTATAGTGATATTTTATATGTACTGAAATGTGATTTGTTTGTTAATAAATAAAGTTGCCTGGGGGTCAGAGCGATTAGCAAGCCATAGTGAAAGCTGGGCAGTGGTGGTGCACGTCTTTAATCCCAGCACTTGGTAGGCAGAGCTAGGTAGATCTCTGTGTTCAATGATACAGCCACCATTGGAGATACACGCCTTTAATCTCAATACCAACCATAGAAGACCTGGAGGTCTGTACAGACAGGCAGTGACTACGAGGTCATGTGGTTGGGTTTACAACCAATGAGAAGGCAGAACAGAAACTCAATAAAAAAAAGACAGACACAGGAAGTAGGTCTCTTTCGGAGAGGTACATCAACAGTGACAGTGAAGGGTAAGGTTTTTTAGTTCTCAGCTATTGCTCTGACCTCTTGGCTTTCTGTGGAAACAAAAGCAGAGCCTCCCTTCCAAAGCAACATATCCTTACATCCAAATTTTGAAGTCAAGGTACCTTTAAAATATACATTTTGGCATAACTCAACAGCTTTTGCAATCAAATGTTTTTCTTCAGTTACAAATATCAAAGAGAACATAATCCAGATTCTCTATGTGGTAGCCATCTTTATGTGGCTTATTTTTTATATTACCTTGAGCCTATTGCTTTAAACAGCAGCATTCTAAAACTGAAGTGGTGCTGTGGCTGCTGGCTCCACCCACTTCAGCTTCCCAACATGGCAGTGGTACATTTTCTGACAGTTCTGGGAGCCATCAACTCTCAGAAATAGTGGGTCTATGCTTCTATCAAAGCAGCGTGTAGCCCAGAAACCTCTTTTTTTTGTTTTGTACCAGCAAAGGCTAAAACCACCACACAGCTTAATGTGCCACTTGCAGAGGCCCAGCTTAATGTGCCACTTGCAGAGGCCCAGCTTAATGTGCCACTTGCAGAGGCCTCATTCCCGCCATACTGCAGGTTGAGTGCACATGCCAGGAACCTGCCATAGTAGCTCAAACATGCAGGCTGCCACTAACTTGAGAGAGACAACTAGGAACTGTTTTTAGCTCCATTTTAGAATCTTTTTTCTCAGGTTTTAGGTGGAAACTCTTGTCAACCTGTTGGGTGCCATTTGTATCTCTGTATTGGCTCTGTGTTTCTTTTTTAATAAGATGGTTGGTTACATCTACAGACCCTAGGAGGGACACATGGATGACGCTGTGAAGGAGAAGTGGATGAGTTCTACATGAGTGGGCAGGATGTGTGTGTGGGGGGGTGGCAGAGGGCGAGAAGTGGGGGATGAGAACATAGGGAAATGGGAGGGTCAAACTGGAACAGGGACAGAGTGGGAGGGTAGGGAGGAAGATATCATGATAGATGAGGACATCATGGGAATAGGAAGAAGCAGGGTGCTGGGGAGTCTCTCAGGAATCCACAAGGTTGACCCCACCTTGGTCTGCTGGCAGTAGTCCAGAGGGTGCCTGGACCAGTCTACTCTGGTGACCAGCCTAACAAATAACCTAGCTGTCATCATAGAGCCTTTGTCCAGTGACAGATGGAGGCAGATACAGAGATCCACAGCAAGGCACCAGGCTGAGCTTCAGGAATTCAATTGATGAGAGAGAGGAGTGTAGATGTAACCAACCGTCTTATTAAATAAGAAACACAGAGCCAAGGTAAAGATAAAAGCCCAAGAGGTCAGAGCTAGGAGCTTACCCGAGTGCTGCTGGCTAGCTTCTTCCGCCAAGAGACCTCTCCGAAAAAGAACTACTTCCTGTGCGTTCGTCCTTAAATAGAGTTCTGTTCTGCCTTCTCATTGGTCATAAATCCAACTACGTGACTGCCTTGTCACTGCCATTCTGTTCAGACCTCTGGACACACATTGGAGCGTGTGTCTCCAATGCCGGCTGTATCCTTGAACATACAGAGATCTACCTAGTTCTGCTTACCAAGTGCTGGGATTAAAGGCGTGCGCCACCACCGCCCTGGCTTTCCCTATGGTTTGCTAATAGCTCTAACCCCTAGGCAACTTTATTAACATACAAATAAAATTACATTTCAGTACAAATAGAATACCACTATAGAGGAGAGATACTGCCGGCAAGGGATGTTGAGATCATGATGTGAGGACGTGCAGAGATGACTGGCCACACTAGTGGAAACCCCTGAACTGTGGACTAGTGGCTGTGGAGCCCCCATGGGACTAGACTAGGCCCTCTGGACACAGAAGATGGTTGTTTGTCTTGAACTGTTTGGGAGACACCCAGGCAGGGGGATAGGGATCTGTCCCTGGTGCATAGGCAGGCTTCTGGGAATCCAGTGCCTGTGGTGTGACACCTTGCACAGCCTAGGTGCAGTGAGAAGGGGCTTGGACCTGCCTAAGCTCAGTGTGCTGGGCTCTGCTGACTCCCCATGGGAGAACTCGATTTTGGGGGATGTGGGGATGTGGGGTGACTTTGAAAAGAGGGCTGGGGGTGGGAGGAGGGAGCAGGGAGGAAGGAGGGTCTATGGATAGTATGAGGAGTGAGTAGAAAATTTCTTAATAAAGAAAAAAAAACAAAAAAGAAAGAAAGAAAGAAAAGAAAACTGAGTTAAGATAGAAATTAAAGACTTTCTAAAACTGAATGAAAATGAATACAAAGCATACCCAAAATGGATATGGGAAACAGTGAAGGCAGTTCTGAGAGGATAGTTCATAGCACTAAATATCTACATGAAAAAAGTAGAGATATTTCATACTACTAACATAGCAGCACACATGAAATCTGTAGAAAAAAGGAAGAAATCACACCCAAAATGAGACATCAGGAAATAACTGAACTCAGGGCTTATATCCATAAAATAGAAACAAAAACAAATATAAATCCTAGAGTCAACGAAACAAGAGTTGGTTCCTTGAGAAAACCAATAAGATTGAAAGACCCTTGTACAAATTTATTAAAATTGGTGAGAAAAAAATCCCAAAATAGAAAAATTAAAAATGAAAAGGAGGACATAATAACAGACACCAGGGAAATCCAGAGAATCATAAGGACATATTTTCAATACCTTGACTCCATTTAACTTGGACATGTAAAAGATATGGATGATTTTCTCAATATATACCATGTACCAAAGTTAAGCCAAGATCAGATAAACAATTGTAAAAATCTATAACTCTTTGTGTAATAGAAGCAATCATTTGTAATAGAAGCAATCATTTGAACTCTCCCAACCCCCCCAAAAAAAAACCAAAAACCTTCAAGACCAGATGGTTTTAGTGCAGAATTTTATTAGAGTTTCAAAGAAGATCTATCATAAATAATCCTCAAATTATTTCACAAAATGTAAAGAGAGGAACATTGTCCAACTCATTGTCCACACCAAATAAGGGCCCAACAAATAAAGAAAATTACAAACCAATTTCCCTCATGAACATGGATGCAAACTTTCTCAATATATTACAAGCAAATGGATCCAAGTACACATCAAAATGATCATTCACTGTTGTGGGATGTTCTATATGACAAATGTGTTGCTCAGATTGATTAATAAATAAAACACTGATTGGCCAGTAGCCAGGCAGTAAGTTTAGGCAGGACAAGGAGAAAGGAGAATTCTGGGAATTGGAAGGCTGAGGCAGAGAGACACCTCCAGCGGCTGCCATGACAAGCGAGATGTAAGGTACCAGTAAGTCACAAACCACGTGGGAACTTATAGACTAATAGAAATGGGCTAATTTAAGATACAAGAACTAGATAGCAAGAAGCCTAACATGGCCATACAGTTTATAAGCAATATAAGTCTCTGTGTGTTTACTTGGTTGGGTCTGAGCGGCTGTGGGAATGGCAGATGAGAGAGATTTGTCCTGACTGTGGGCCAGGCAGGAAAACTCTAGCTACAATTCACATGATCATTTGTGTTCCACCCTAGAGATGCAGGGATGCTTCAACAGAAGAAAATCAATAAATGTAATATTCCACATAAAAGAACTGAAATAAAAAAAACCCCACAGGATCATCTCATTGAGTGCAGAAAAGTCCTTTGACAAAATTTGACACCACTTTATGATAGAAGTACTGGAGAAATTAGAGATACAAGAGATATACCTCAGCATGATAAAGGCAGTTTACAGCCAGCCCATCATCAACATGAACTTAAATAGAGAGAAAATCATAACAACTCCATGAAAATCAGGAACAAACAAGGTAACTCTATGTTGAACTTGGATATTTTATTTTTGCTTCATCTTACTATGTTTTAGGTTGTCATGTTTGGTTGTTTTCTCCTAGTAGCCTGTTCGTTTCTAATGAGAGACAGAAAGGGAGTGAATCCAAAGAGGAGAGGTCAGAAGGAACAAGCAGGAGTTAGAGGGAGGGGAAATTATAACCAGGATATATTGTATGAGAAATGTATCTATTTTCTATCAAAGGAAGGGTTAAAATAAAAAATAAAAGAAATTTTGGACTTTGTGCCTACCTCCCAGTGCCATGCTAGAATTTTTTTTCTCACTTAAGCATTCCTAGGTCTTGTGAATACTGTCACAGTCACTGTAACTTCATATGTTCATTTGCCCTGTGATGTTTGGAAAACAATGTTTCCCTCAGGCTATCCACACACTCTGGCTTTTACAGTCTTTCTTCAGACCTTCACCAAAGATCTCTATGTTTAGTGGGGATGAATATGTTGTTTTTCCCATTTATGGCTGTGAGCGTCACAGTCTCCTATTGTCTGCAACATGATCAGTTGTAGGTTTCTGTTTGAATTGCCATCTACTTCAAATATGACCCTCTCTGTTGAGGATTGAGAGCTGCAGTAATCCTTGGTATAGCAATATTTCACTAGGTCTTGTTTTAATACTGTGTTCATTTCAGAATAATAGCATCTGTTTCTTTTCTCAAGTCTGTGAACTATCTAGCCACAGAAATTAGCCATGATTATATTTCCAGTCATGTGTTCCCTGGTATGGCCCTTAGATCCAATTAGAAAATGGTTGGTTTATATGTTTAGAGAAATATTCAAAATTTGTAAAGAAAATTTTATCAGTTTATTTATTTATTAATCAGTTTTAAGGTGTAAATTATCATTTACTTTTACCTTGGATGAAATCCTTGACAGCTGAAACTGGTGTTTCAGGTCCTCCGATATTTTTTTTGGGGGGTGTAGTATTGTGGCTTGACCAGTAGGTGTCAGAGGTGTAGCACCAAAACAGGTCTGGTGCAGGCTGACTCAGGTTCCTGAAAGGCTCCTGTGAATTAAGCTCTCACCCAGGCAACCCCTGAGCACTAGGTAGGGTTGCTGGGACCCCAACAGATTGTATACAACAATGAAACAATACAGTGGAGGCACTCAGGTATGATCACACATCTAGCAGGAGCCACTTGTCTGGTTGGTACTATAAGGCTGGTGATAGCAGTCATGGATGGGGACACACAGTACCAGGAGCAGATTCAGCCAAAGTGGTGGAAACCAGAGGGCAGGTGGGTGGACAGGTGTGCTCTCAAGGGCATGGGCAGGTGTCCTCTCCAAGGCGGCATCTCAGGGTGTCCTGGAATTGGCAGCTGCTACACTGCACAGTTTTAAAAGTAAATGAATAGTCTGCTGGTAATCTCTAAACAGCCTGGGAACTGTAACCAGATCCACCGCCAAAAGCACGGAACTAGAAAGGTGCCTGGTGTGGGTACCTTTCCCTGGTGTTCTACCTGGTGAAGAACTCATGTGCTTCTGACAGTGGTTGCTAGGGCTGCTGCCTTGTGAGTCACCTGGCCAGAGAGTGATTAAATCACATGCCATGTGAGCTGCCTGTTCTACAGGCTCCCTGCAGACCTGCTGTATGCAGCTGGACATCCTAAGCAGGGGAAAAGCCCTTTCTGGGGGGTTTGGTCATCACAGGCCGTGCAGGGTGGATAAACTCAGTAGTAGCCACCTGTGTGCATTAGGGTTTGGTCAAACAAGTAGCCCCATGGGGATATTTGAGGTTCAGATCCACGAGATTGGGATCGAGTGGTTGGGGGTGCTAGCAAGGCTGACTTGCATCAAGCACACAAGCCTCTGAGCAAATCTGCCACCTCTGCCAAGGCTGCTGACAGGAGCTACAGGGACTGTGGGCTCTTATTGCAATGTGAGCACCACTTATTACTATCAGTCCACATGAGTCTAATTAAATGAGTAACAGAATTATTAAGATATAAATTGAGGAAATACACTGACAAATACAGAATGGAGAGGACAGCAGAAGTCATCATCACCAGGAGAGAATCCACCTCGAAGGCAGGAGCAGAGAGAAGGGGCATGTGACCCTTCTCAAACTTCTTATAAGAGATAATGTACAATGGCAGGAAGCATTGCCTCCTTTGAGCTGTATAACCCAAGGTCATGTGGGAAGAGCAAATACCACTACACTGTCTGGAATACCATGATTGCATTAAGGTATTAAGGTATTCATTAAGACACTAGATGTTTGTTTTGACATGTACATTATGTTCAGGATAAGCAAATCCTTAACAAGAATGAGTATCTAGTCCATTAAGGTGAGATAGTTTGGTTTTCTTCTTTTTAATTTTCTTCCTTTTACTAAAAAAAGATTATTTTCTCACACAATATATTCTGATCAAAGATTTACTTTCCCTCACTAATACCAGTACTTCCCACTCTTCCCTCATATTGAGATCAACTTGATTTTTGTCTCTCATTAAAAAGGGAAGCGCTTCTAAGAGGGAACAACAAAACATAAAATAAAATGTAGTATGCTAAAACAAAAACCAACGTATCATAGGATCTAAGTGACAAAGTCCAAATAGTGTTGTGCATAAATAGCAATCCCTTGGAAGACATTCACACAGCATCTAGACATCCTGTTTGGTTAACTCAGTTCCTCCTGCTTTCTGTGTTCCTGATGTGAAGCACAAGTGACGGAGGGATTTACTAATTTCACTGCCAACTGGACTATTTTGATGTTTCAGTTTGTCTTCTAATGCACACGACTGAAAAAGAAATAATAATGGTTATCAATCCTCAGACAATTGTCTGTGGGTTTTTATTCACTCCACTCTTCCATCCTTTCTTTAGGGAACTTATTAATGTGTTGGACCATCC
The DNA here is from genome assembly GCA_902168405.1 of Peromyscus aztecus. Taxonomy (NCBI): domain Eukaryota; kingdom Metazoa; phylum Chordata; class Mammalia; order Rodentia; family Cricetidae; genus Peromyscus; species Peromyscus aztecus. The sequence continues at coordinate 16,602 of CABHPQ010130138.1, read as the reverse complement.
ACTCATTTATACAACATAATACAAAAGACTTTCACTGTGTTAACTTATCCTGTGAACTAGGAAATAGAATGCTGCTCATCACAGCTTCATGTGGTATATTAGGTGAAGGGTACATTAAGAGGTTTTTTAATTATTACACTTTATAGAGAAAAGAGAAGGATTTCCTATCATCTTCATGTTCTCAGTACAGGTAGAGTAGCTGGTAAACCCACTGCACTAAGTACAGGTATTTACCAGAACAACACATCTATTCAATTATTACTGAGGATTAACTAGAACAGCAGAGGTGCAGTAGCTCAAAGCATAGAATCTGAACAGGAAACTTCATGTCTCAGTTAGTTGGTCCATTTTGAAACTGAATAATTTAGCAGGACCATTAATTTTCTCAAAGTGAGAAATAAATGGATTGTACTGGATGTAGACATTATATTAATATGCATACATAGATGTATCATAGAAGGAAAGAATTTCTGAGACACAGACATTAAACAAGGTAGAATCCACTGATTTCCTTTGGTTTGGAAAATCATGATGTCTCAATCATTTTGGTGGGTTTCGTCCATCATGGGATTTTGGCCCTTTCTCTATCCCACTACACTTGGAATGTCATCCTCTCATATAGGCTCTTTACACCAATCTCAGTTGTTTTCATATGAAAAGTTTCTTGCTTCATTCTTGTGACCGAATTAGCCAACGAGGACTTCATCCCTGAGCTCCTACAGCCTATTGTTTTAGCTGAAATCACGGTGCCTACAGGTGCAGAAGAAAATCTATAAACATATTTTTCAGCTTGTTTTTCACCTGAATACAGGGCCTCAGATGCATAGCCCAAGGGAAGAAAGAGTTGCAGAATTCTCAGTGGCAGGGGAAGAGGTATAAGAAAGTGCTCAGAGTGTGACAGTTCTCTGGGTTACTGTGACAGCCTCACCCATCAACAAAGTTAGAATTGCGTATGGTCACAAACACTTGAGCTAAGTATAAACCTGCTGGACACTGTGAGAACTGGATCCATTAGACTTATGTCTGAGCAGACATCTGTGTTGGTAGGATGTTTTCTTCTGGTTATTATTATCAGGATCTTGTTTAATCACAGTCATGCATATGCCTATAGCTCCCCTGAGTGTTATTTCAGAATCAAAGAAGATTTTCACCATGAAGGAGATGTGGCCATTGGTGTGTTTTTCCCAGTTCATACCTACTATACAGGCAACAAAGTTCCACATCCTTATCTGCCATACATTTACACTGACATTCACATACAGTAAGTGTTGTTGTTCATTTATCCTGTTTCAGATTTCATGTTACAAATGACCCAGGTGATATATGTATTCAAACTTCTATACTACATATTTTTTCATGAAAAACCCTCATCCAATTCCTTATTTAATTGTATCTTATTCTTCATTTATTTTCTATTCTCAAAGATGGTACTATAAGATTACTTGTTTGTTTATTGATTTTTGTTTGCAAATATGACTATTGTATTCTTGTGATTTTCCTTGGCCATGTCTTTACAGCCACATGTTTCTCATATTAGGTCTTCAGAGGGAGGATGGTTTTATCAAAGTTTTCTGGCTCTTCAGGGCAGTCTAGAAGTCTATATGTACTCCTGTGAAAAGAGGTGATGCCACCAAAAGTTGTTACTATGGAGGGATGTGATGGTAGAGTAACAAATTTGCATCTGTTAGATACCACTGATTTAGGAGTAAGGGTGTCAGATTTAGAAGTTGGTAATAGTTCCTTGTTGTCAAAAGAGCTCTGCCTGTCTTCAAAGGTTTTTAGTTAAATTAAATTATTTACCAATACTTTACTACCAGACATATTTTCTCTTTTACATGTCTTTCCATGCATTTCTAATAAGTTTTTAATCTCATTTTCATGAATGTGGTCATAAGACACAATGACAGGATTGTGGCCACTTGGGGTTTTTTCTTCTTAAGTCAGATATAAAAATAAATTAAGTTTGTGGTAGGGAAATATTTTTGTTACTACAAAAGATTAGTATGTGTGTCTTTCTCCATTTCAATTCGTCCCTCAATATCTTCCATTGTATGATACCTTTTCTAATTTTTTCATACAAGTTGGGGTACAAGAAGTATATGTATCTTAAAGCTAAAATCATTTTGTAAGACCTCTGATTACATCCTTTAATACACTGTGAGAATGCATATATGTTTACAAAGAGGGAATATGTCTGCTGTCTAAGTCTCTTTGTCTCTTTTCATGCATAGAATTTTTACATGCCTATAAATGATCATCTTAGTTATCAAGATTACAAAACTCATAAGCTGGGGGCAAGAATTTTACTTCACTACATTGGTTTTTGTGTGGTCTAAATTTTTATACAGATTTTACTTTAAGGCTATTATAACTATTCAGGTGACATGATATATGAACATAAAATTATATATCAATTTCCAGATTAATGTAAGTTATCTTTTGGGGCAACATGACTTAGTCTATTGGACTGCACATGATACAGACTTTTCAAGGCATTTTTACCATAATTTTTGTGTGTGTCCATGCACACTCATGCCTCAGGTCTCACATGCAGGTGAGAGATCATCTGTGGAAGGACAACTTAATCTCCCACTATGTATGTGTTGACATCAAACTCATCCCATACTCAGTGCTAGGGTTTTGCCCTAGGTGAACTATATTTTTTCCATATGACCAATCCTGTTATACATGGTGCCTGTTATCCTTCCAAATTAAAATTGGTACTGTCTCTAGAGATGTATGAGATGAAGAACATGTCTATCCCATTGACTTTAAACTGTGGTTGGCTAGATATGTCAAAGTAGATTACCCCAAATCTCCAAACATTTCTTATGTTAATAATGTGACAAAAATCCATGAATCATATGAAAATTATCTTTTAAAATTTGGATGTTAGGAATTTTTCTCCTCTGCTATAAATATATACCCTTTTGTGAGCAGTTTCACACATCAAAATCGAAAAGCATTTCCTTGCAGTTTATTCTAAAATACTTTGCATTGGGATGCTTGGATTAAAAATTTTTACTATTTAATTAATTTTTGAAATTGTAATATAATTGGAGTATTTCTCTTCTTCTTCCTTACATCCAAACTTTGTCTCATAGCTCTTCTTCCTCCTTTCCAAACTTATGGACTGTTTAAAAAATCGTTAATACATAAACATATGTATGTACATATATATACATGATCCTAAATACAAGCAGATCAGTCTTTATAAAACTACTCCTATGTATATTTTTGAGGATGACAATTTGATATTGGATATATGGTGGTTTTGCCTTTCCTGGTAGAAGACTATTTCTCTGACTTTTGACATTCCTTTGTTGCCTCTAGTTCTTTGTCTAGAAATAAGACCCTATGATCTTTCTCCCAGACACTTTGGTGTATCTATTATTGTCTTCTTCATTCATATCATATTTGGGCAGTCATATTCATGAACCTTTCAGGATAAGTCATTGATTATAAAATGTCAAAATTTTCGAACAAATATCCTAAATTGGAATGACCAAAATTTATCCACATTGCTTTTTAATAATAGAAATACATACTTTTAATATCTTTTTCAAGACAAATAGTTAAGAGTAACACTATATACACATAAATATATGTAAATTGTATTTTTCAGGAATTGAAAAAAACGCAATAAAGAGATATAACTATCAATTTTCTGGAGCATAACTCAGACAGAGAAAGTCAACTTTCATGTTTCCCCCAATCTGTCTTCCTTTTGTGTATTAGAAGTGAAAATGTCTTGATGCCTATCTAAATCATGATTCTGAGCTCTTCCTTACATTGTTGCCTATGGCCTCTTTCTTACTATTCCCTCTTTCCATCAATTGAAGCTCTGTGGCCTTTTCTCATCATGTAGGCAGAGTGATCTTTGAATGTTCTCCACATCCTTGTATGAAGGTCTATGTGAACTGCATTAATTTATTAGAAAGCCCCGATTTGGTGTCCATTCTGTTGTAGCCACTGTGCTTTGTTTATCCTTACTTTGTACTTTTCATTAACATGAAGATCTTATTTGCTAGCTCTCCTTTTCTTAGGGTGTTTCACAAAGAATGTGTAATCTGCCATGGTATTTTACAACACAGCAAGAAACACACATACAGCTAATCAGAGACACACAAGCCTACCTGGTGTAAGAACATTTTTTGTGTTCTTGCAGAAGTTAGTACTGATGGCTGTCATTGTTAGGACTGTGAGAATTCTTTTAATATTTACTTCAATGTGTCACTTGCGGACATATATATATTCTATCTACCACTGTATTCATATTCAGTAATAATTTGAACCATTTTAGAGTGATTTTTTTCTAATAAGATTAAAAAAATATTAAATTATTCTATGTCACTCTCATATCTAATGTAATTGAATAAGTAAATAATAACATCTCTGATTTCCAGTGGAAATTATACAATGCAAGGACAGTAATACCTACAGCACATTCTCAGATTTCTAAACTTTTCAATATGTCTGTCCATCTTCTACAGCTGTCATCCAGTGACAATACTGTACATCATTGGTTACTAAAATATATTTCTGAAGAGTCAGAATCTTGTATTTTTATTTCTCACCATTTTTACCAATTTCTTGAGTTTTTCACATCAGTGAAAATTGTTAAAATTAAATGTATATGAAATAAATTAAAATCCAACATCAATTTTTAACTAATACAAAGGAGACAGGATTAAACTCTCTTGTATATAAAGATAGTGAATATTCAGATCACAACATTTATGTACTTGAGTACATTGTAACTTTCCTTGGTTTTGAACACAACTGAGTGTTGATTCAGAAAATCCTAATTTCTTTTTTTTCTTTCTATTTCTTTCTTTTGGGTTCTGGGCAGATCCTCACTATGCTTCTGTGATATCTTGGGTTCCCTTTCTCTTTCTCTGAAGTCATTTTCCTGCATTGTGGCTTCTCCATGTCTGTCTAACCTCCATGTTTGCTGAACTCAAGTACTTAAGCACGGCTGTCTTCTCTCTCCCATTGTCCTCTTCCAAGAAACTAATATGATGAACTCCAGAACTATCTTGGTGCTTTTTCCTTTTTTCAAAATCTAATAACAAAGCATTCAAGCTGCAAAAATACCCCACATTTCAGTATCATATATGAAGTGGACATAATTTTTGATGTTCTATACATAGAAAAAAAAACAGAGATCCAACATATACTGATCATATTTTGAAATTAAATTTTATATCCCCTTATCATTGCTTAGTGTTTGGAGCACTCTTTGAGCACCTCTGCTGTTTTTTCATGGAAAATATAACAGGGATTATGAATATAATGTGCACATAAGACTACATATATTTCAGAAATTCTTAAAATTTATGCATTATATGTGTGTACATATATATATATATATATATATATATATATATATATATATATTTAAATCGACATTCTGTTAGGAAAGAAAACTTGGTTTATACTATTTTTTCTTAGTTTCCACTATGAAGGACTTTTGTGCCCATTTCCTTTCCAGTATCTGTGGTTCTTTTATTTATCATTTTGTTGTGTCTGACTGCTTTCTCGTTGTATTTAAATATTTTTATCCACTATCGAGAACTTAAATACAGTGTGTTGTGACCATATTCACTCCTTGCTAACTCCTTCCATGTGTGCTCCTCCTTGCTAAACCTCCTGTTCACCCAACTTTGACATTTCTTCTTTTGCCCATGAAAAGTCCTGTTTATGTTGTTGAATTACTCATAAAACTGGAGCCTTCTCTGCACTGTGGTAAACTTACTGGATTTCAAAGTTTTGATAATAACTGAATATCACAAAACCTAACAAATGCAAAATCTCCATGGCGAATGGTGAGATTTCACACTTAACTCTCTTATCCTTGCTTGTTTTTTTGTTTGTTTTGTTTTGTTTTGTTTTCTAACATGAGTTTTGTAGATACGGTATGCACAATTGCTCCTTTCTTTGTGGAAAATAATTTTCTTGTAATCATCTACAACATCTGGAAGATCACAGAGAATTATGTGGCTGAGTATGGCACCTATGCCCCATCTGGAGCTGAGCACTATCCTGTGCCTTATTTTCTCCAAAATGACCAGTAGAAAGTTTCTGTTAATTTACATCTAATAGGAGAAGATTCTCTGACAAGGGTGGATCAATGTTCTGATGTTATTTTTACAAATAAATTATTGGTTATCATGTTAATTCAATGTCCATTTACAAGATTAATATTGTTAAATTCTCTCCGTGGGCCTAAGACCTTATTAGTCATACTTTCATGTTCCAAATAACCATGCTAGGAATGAGGTTCTTTTGGTGGAAAGTATCCTAGGTCCAAACAGATAATTACTTGAATACTCAGATAGCACTGCTTTTGTTAATACCTCAGAGGGTATGTCTTCTTAGGTCAGTTGTTATGCATCTTGCAGGGTTCATAGCTGGATGATATCAACTACTTTTTCCTTCTGGATTCACCCATAGCATTTAGTGTTCTAGGGTATTCACCTGAGATGACAGGTCGAACATGGTTCAGGCGAATAGAAAACCTTTCTCAGCCAGCCTGAAAACATACTGGGTGGTCATCATCCCAGTGTAGCGTGGAGACTTTATCAGGATGAGCTCTTAAGTACAAAAAAAATATGTTCTGTGTTAACATTCATCATTTAAGAAGAACAATTAGCCAGAAGCAGAACTACAGAAGAAAAAAAAACAAGTTTACTACATATAGAGACTTTCTGAGAAATATGTGCATTGATGGATTACATGTTTATTTTCATTTTTGTCAGGTGGTGTTGTTTATTTGTTGAGCTTTACAAGCTGAATGGTACTTCCTCCATGAAGTCAGTTGTTCTAAGGTCTGAAGGCCTGTTAAGGTCTGGGCCTGTTACATTCATCACTGGTACTAGTGAATGAGTCAAATCATGAGCTTTTTTAGTTTATGTTGGAGGCCCTCATTTAATCCAATTCAAATGAGAATTAGATGTTCCGCCAGTCATGATTGCAGTAGTTAGTCAGGGGGACCAATCATTTCCCCAACCACACCAAGTTTTTTTTTTCCTAATTATTCTTGATCAATTAGCAAAGAGAAAACAGGATTCTCCCATATCCATACATACTTTCCTTTCATGAGAATTCTAGCCTCTCCAATTTCGTAGGACCATTTCTATGAATGAATCTTTTTTTTTAATTCAGAAGCAGGAACTTTTAATGTCTCTAAGTCCTGATCAATGTACCTACTTAGTTTGGAAAGCATTAGAAAAGCCGTTTTAGCCAAACTATTAGTATATGTCCATTAAGTAGTCTCAGAGGCCCAGTGACATTGCTTCTATACATATGAACTAACACAATGTGCTCAATAGCAACTATATGTAAGTTAAAAGTTTTGGATATTGGACTTTTTGCTCCTTGTAGGTCCCTTAACGTTAATTAAGGTGCCCCAGTTAATGTATGTATTGTCAGTCCATGGGCTGACAGTCTATTTAGTGTGTATCCCTATATAGTATGGAGGCCAGGTGTTGAAGCATAAAAAGAAATCCTGCATGATTTTTGTCTGGGAATGATTAACTCTATCCCTAGGGTCCCTTCCTACAATATAAAGTATTAGGTTATTCCTATTTCCCAAAGACAAGCATCTTTTTAAATCAATCTTCTTAGGAATCTCTAGTTTCCAGTTTCTGGCAACTGGGGGATGAAGCCACAGGGCATGCATGGAATCATAAACTTTGTATTCCTATTTAAAAATATCTTTACATTCTCCAGTACAACCAAATACATAAAGTAGGCATCAGCAAGTAAAGGTCAAGATGGGATATAGGCTAACGGTCAGTAGTCACACTAGCTAATACCTTCTGTATATATGTCTTCTTCAATTTCCAGTCCATGCCAGAGAGCAATAGGGTCCGGACCTTTAGCCTGTATTTATACCAATAGTGAAAATTATAAGACTCAGTAAGAGGTATAGGAGCAGGGAGTGGAAGAATCTGGAGCCCAATGGAACCTTAGTATTACTTGGTATATAGTTCAGATACAGTCCATTTGAGAGCAACATCTGTTGCTTCCAATTTTTATCTGGATATAGTGTTTCTATGGTGTAAGGTCATCTATCTTTACCATTATAAGAGTCAAGAGAATCATCTTGTAGGGTCCTTTCCAATTAGTTCAGTGTCCCTTTCACTACTCACTTGACACAGAAAGTATCACTGGACTTGAAGAGGGGAAAAATTGGTGGTGGACTCAGGGGATGGCTGGGTCTCTCAGACTGAATAACCTTAGAACTGGAGGATCTTTAAGTTATTTGCAAAATAAATGTTTAGAGAGTTTTGTCAACTACTGGTTTTTGAGACTGGGAAGCAGGTGGGGGATTCTGCCAAAGAATCTCGTAGGAGGTTTATCATTTACTATATGGGGTAGAGGGAATTGAGGCAAAGTAAAGGAATGATGGCTGTCCATTTCTCTCTGAACTCCAATGAGAGTTTGGTTAGAGTTTCCTTTAATGTCCTGTTTATTCTCTATACCATCCAAGAACTCCAAGGTCTAGATGTACAATGAAGTTTCCACTCTAGGTCTAAAATAATAGCTATTAGTAGAGAAGGTTTTAGCTCTGGAAAGTTAGCCTCTTGTTGAACTTTCTTGCTAGAAAGAGGCCAAATCATGGCACCCCTTCATGCAGGAGCTTTTTAGTTACTATTTGAGCAGTTTCAGTCTAGGTGGGAAACTTCTACCCACACAAAAAAACGGTAACTTTAAGAAAGTAGCAAGTATTTTTATCCTCCCACAGCCGACCAGATCTTGCTTGAAGTCTGCCACAGCCATATATGATGGGAACAGCAAAAGTCATAAAGCCAGGACAACTTCTTGACAAAGATTCAGAAAAGCTGACCTGCATGATGGCCTCCATGCTACCTTCTTTTTTCTCGTCCACCTGTTGCATACTAGGAGCACTTTTAATATTTGTACAATATTAAATATTTGGAAGGAATTAGATGGAAAATTTCTTATGAATCATTTATGCCTTTCCCAAGGAATACTACTTTGAAGGTTCCCCAGGAGAGTCGTGAACGTACTGTCACCCCCTATGCCAACTTCTAAGTAGATATCCTTATCTGCTCAAAGGTCTTCTTTACACCTTAGAGGTTGTGACACACATAAAGAAGCCAGAGGTCTTGTTATAAGGCTATGAGACTTTCTTGAATCATCTGTCCCCTATTCAAAAACAAGATAGCCAAAACAAAGTAAACTTAGAAGGTCAACAAGATTTGTTTGGCTAGAGGAGTTAGCCACAGATCCGATTACAAGTCCCTTCTGACAATTCATTCAGACAATTACTTGGCATATATGATAACAAAGTTAGATTAATTGAATCTACTTCTGCCCTACATAGAAACTTATACTGACAGGCAAAAAATGATGTAGAAAGATGATAGAATTATGAGATGTCAAGACCTCCCCTTACTAGAAAAATTAGGTCATCCAGAGCCACTACGGTGGTGTTTGACCAAGGAATGACAGAATGCCAGGATTAGACTTATAAACAAATTTTATAAACATATAAGTGTGAACATTGTGTTATGCCAGAATTTGAATTTAATTGCAGCAGCTTTGGCCTGAGGATTTTTCCTGGGCACTTTGGTCATTAAGAGGCAATAACACACTTCTTGGGACATGGCAATATGCCCTGGGTGGCTTGGAACTTTTGTTTTGGTGTAGCATCCTAAAGAAACCAGAGCTACCAGCCTGAGAACAGGCTATCATATGCCTCTAGATTCTTAAAAATTGGGTTACAGGGTTAATGAGTAAGAATTATAACTCTGTTCATTAATGACATCAAACTTTAGATAAAATGATTAGAAATGATAACTCTGTTCTGTCATAGTTCATTATGATTGAAACAATGAAGTTTCCACTCTAGGTCTAAAATAATAGCTATTAGTAGAGAGGGTTTTAGCTCTGGAAAGTTAGCCTCTTGTTGAACTTTCTTGCTAGAAAGAGGCCAAATCATGGCACCCCTTCATGCAGATTGAAAGATGAGTAAAAGGAAGTGAAACACATGTCCAAAGCCAAAAATGATATAGTCTATGTTTTGGAACATTATAAATATATCCCTGCTTATTAAATTCTGTATAAATAGAGAAGCACTCTGGCTGCTAGTCAGTCAGGCTGCATGATTCTCCCAAATACTATGGCCTGGATCATCGCATTCCCTTGCCAACTTCTTAGTCCTCTGCAGCAACCTGTCCTACCAGGAATGGCTCCCATCAGAGTAGGACAAGCCATATCAAGATGTGCTTCCTCTCTGTCCATCTATCCTAAAACAAAACTAAGAAGGGTCCCATGTCTGATTCTTCCCGTGGCCACTCTTGCATCCACCTATCTTCAGACCTTTCCCTCATCAGGAGCTGGATTCTGGGAGAAATCAGTTTTTCCAAAGCTTCCCAGGGTATTGGTCTCTCATTTGGACTCCTTTCTGAGTCTAAATTTCAACTTACTCATGCACAAACATGGTATATCACTGAGAAATCCCATGCTATTGTGTCCAGTATAGGTATAACATACCTTGGTCTGAACTACTCAGAAAGTTTTGTGGTCCCCAGATGAATAACATGGTGAAGGGTAGTTATCAGAGTCCAGGCAGTTATTTCTGAGAGAATAATCTTTTTACCATTGTATCCTCTATTAGCATTTAGCTTTGAACTGTCCATTTTTTTCTTTATCATGCAGTCTTAGGTAGCAATGGGTTGTCGTTTGTGTCATCAGAGCATCAATAGGCTCAACTGATCTTAGGGTCATCTGTCAGACAGTGAGTTAAACTGTCTGGCCATGGAGTACAACAATTTCTAAGGGAAACCACATAGTCCAGAAGGAGGCCAAGATTATTTTATGTCCTTTCTCCCAGCATTGAGAAATCATCTTTCTCTATAGATCATACAGTTGACATACCCACTGGTAAAAGCATACCAACTGATGGTCCATGTATATGGTAGTGGACTTTCCTTTTCCCCATATGAGTTCCTGGATGAGATCAATCAGTTCTTCTACCTGAGTTTATGTACCTGGTTGGGGCACAAATCATTTCATTTAAAGTAACTACAGTATCTCCCATTTATCTCATTTCATCTTTCATCTGGTGACAGTATTCTATGAGAACTTGCATGTTATCATCAGTAAAGAGGATAGCTGGATTGATGTCAAACTGGACTCAAGGTGGGGCTAGGAATAGGACCTTGTACTGGGTCACACAATTTTTAAACAATTGGTGTTCTTTTATTCCTTAGAGGAAGACCTCATCTATGCTTGATGCTAGGAGTATCAGATTCTGACACAGTGAAATCATTTGCTTTCTTTTAATAAGCTAGCAGTAGTCTCCATAAATCTTTGAGCAGAGTACCATCCTGTGGCTACAGGGTCAAATCATTTGGACAGATGTGTCACAGGGAATTTCCATGGCCCCATCATTTGTGTAAAACCCCCATTATCTTTTGTGTCATGAACTGACAGATTAAAAGTTTTTGAGGCATCTGGAAGTTCTAGGGCTGGAGTGAAATTCAGAGCTGTTTTTCAAGCTTTGAATGCCTTTTGTTTAGTCTCAATAAAAATTAGGGACTTGGTTCTTCTGCTTTGTGCTTGTGTATAGAGGCATTGTTGTTTCCCCAAATTCTAGTTTCCAGAGGCTGAAATATCCAGCAGCACCTAGGAATTCTAGAACCTTTCCCTTAGTCTTTTGAGCTGGAATCTGAAGGATGGCAGCAATCCTACTGAGACAGTCTCCTTTTTCCTCCCTTCTGCTCATAGCTAAGAGAGGTAGCATTCTACAAATTTTGCCCTTTTCAGCTGATATTCTGTAGGCCAAAGTCTGTAAATCTTGTAACAGTCCCTCAATGTCCCTTTTTATAAATTATTTTCCCAGGAAACCTCTGATAAAATGGCAGGAGTTCAGCATTTAATGTCTCCCCAAAAAGGATTTGAGAGCATTTAAAATCCTTTGTGCATCCTGATCTAGGTAAGTTTCCCACTGTAGACCTCACTCTTGGTCTGTCAATTTAAAAATATCTGTCAAAGTGAGGCTGAGGAATACATAATTCTGTAGCAGGAGAGTATACAACTTTATCTCTGGAGGAATCAGACTCAAGAGAATCTGAGGTCCCACATTTCTTCACTGGCAGGAAAAAAGTATTCCAGGATGACTGACACGATTCCAGTGTGCCTGTCTATTCTCACCACTCAATATGGGCTTCAACTTTCCCTGCTGCTACCAAGGTTGTTGTTTTACTCCTCCCCTACCTCCTTCAGCATGTACTTAACCATGCTAACCTTCCTATTCACCCAACTTTGAAATTTCTTCTTTTTTCCCAAAGAGGCCTGTTAATGTTGTTGAATTACTCATAAAACTGGAGCCTTTCTTGTTTTTTGGTTTTTTTGTTTGTTTGTTTGCTTTTCAAGACAGGGTTTCTCTGTGTAGCTTTACGCCTTTCCAGGAACTCACTCTGTAGCCCAGGCTGGCTTCGAACTCACAGAGATCTGCCTGGCTCTGCCTCCTCAGTGCTGGGATTAAAGGCGTGCGCCACCACCGCCTGGCTTTTTTTTTTTTTAAACTGGAGCCTTCTTTAGACTCTGGTAAACCTACTGGAAGCCAACACTTTGATAATAACTGACTGTAACGAAAACTATCAAATTAAAACTATCCATGGCTCATAGTGAGATTTCACACTTAACTCTCTTCTCCATGCTTTTTTTTTTTTCTAGCATGAGGTTTTCCAGATGTGGTGTCAAAACAGCTATGCACTCATATGCACAATCTCTCTGTTCTTTCTGGAAAATAATTTTCTTGTAATTATCTCTAACCTTTGTACAACCACAGAGATTTCTGTGGCTGAGTACAATATGTATGCCCCATCTGCAGCTGAGCATTGTCCAGTGCCTCATTATCTCCAAAATGACCATTTGAAGATCTCTGTTAATTTATATCTGCCAGGAAAATTTTCTCTGACAAGGATGAATCAATGCTCTGATCTATAGTTTGACAAATAAATTATTAGTAATCATCTTAATCCTAAGTCCATTTAGAAGAATAATACTATTATAGTCTCTCCTTGGGCCTAGGACCTCACTAGTCAGTCTTTCATATTCCAAATAAATATGTTATCAGTGAGTTTCTTCTCATGGAATGGGCCCTAGATCCAAACAGAAAATTACTTGAATACTTATGTACCATTTCTTTTGCTATTGCATCAAAGGGTATGTCTTCTTAGATCAGTTGTTTTTGCATCTTGCAGGGATCATAACTAGATGATATTGACTATTTTTTTTCTGGTGTTCACCAGAGAAGACTGCTCAAATATGGTTTACTGCAGCAGAAAGGATTTCATATCCAACCTGAAATGATACAGGGTGATCTGGATCCCAGTCTAGCATGGGAACTTTATCAGGATGAGCTCTTCAGTACAAAAAAAAATGCGGCCTGTGTTAACATACATCAGAAAACAAGAATAGTTAGCCAGAAGTGGAAATACAGAAGCTAAAAGCAAGTTTACTATACTTAGAAACATTCTGAGAAATATGTGCATTGATGGATTAAATCTTTACTTGCATTTTTGTCAGGTGGTGCTGTCTATTTGTTGAGCTGTACAAGATGAATGGCACTCGCACCGTGCAGTCAGTTGTGCTAAGGTCTAGAGGCTTAGTAAAGTCTGGAGCAGTGTTACATTCACCACTTGTCTTAGTGAATATGTCAAATCATGAACTATTTTAGATTGTGATGCAGGCACCATACTTATTCCTATCAGAATGAGAAATATAGACCCAGCCTGTGCTAATATAGTGTAGCTAGCCAAGGGTCCAATTATTTTCCCAACCATGACAAGATTATTTCTAATTATTCTTGATCAATTATCATAGAGACATCAGGTTTCTCCCAAATCCATAATACTTTCTATTATTTTATAAGAACTCTAGCCTCTCCAATCTTGTAGAACCATTTCTGCAAAGGAATCTGTTTATTTTAATTCAAAAACAGGAACTATTAATTCCTCTAAGTCTTGGTCAATCTATCTACTTAGTTTGGGAAGCATTAGAAGAGCCATTTAGTCAAATCAGTAAGACATGTCCACCAAGTGTTCTCAGAGGCTAAGTAATATTGCTTTTATACATAAGAACTAAGGCATTAGGCTGAATAGCAGCTAACAGAATAAGGGAAAGAGTGTAGGTTAAAAGTTTTTGATATTAGACATTTTGCCCCTTGTAAGTTCCCTAATGTTGATTAAGGCTGCCCACAGTCACTGTAAGTATTGTCAGTAAATAAGCTGACAGTCTGTTTTGTGCATATGACTCTGTGTTATGCAGGCCATGTGTCTAAGTATAACCAACAATCCTGACTGATTTTTCCCTGGGAATGATCGACTCTATCCCAAGGGTCCCTTCCCTAAGGATAAAGTCTAACTGCTTAGGTTATTCCTATTTCCCAAAGTCCAAAATCTTTTTAAATCAATCCTTTTAGGAATCTTGTTTTACAAAGGAAACTCTCTTTTTTTCTGGCAGCTAGAGGATCAGGCCACAGGGTGTCCATGAAATCCTAAACTCTGTATTTCCATCTGAAAAAAGTCTAGCATCCTTCCATTCTCTAATACAATCAAATACTTAAAGTAGGCATCGACAAGTAAAGTCCAAGATGGAATAAAGGCTGGTAGTCTGTAGTCACACTAGCTAATACCTTCTGAGTATTAGTCTTCCTCAGTTTCAAGTCCAGACCTGATAATGGTGAGGTTTTTTTTTTCTTGACCTTGGGTTTATACCCGTAGTTTAAAACACAAGACTCAGCAAGAAGTATAGGGGCAGGGATTGGAGTAGGCTGCATCCAATGGTACCTTAGTAGCAATGGGTGTTAGTTATTTTCACTGTTACCCTGCAAGAAAACGTCACGAAACACGACAGAATCCACTGATAGAGTTTATTGGGAGGACAGAGGGGGGTGAGTGCTCATACGGGAGAGCACGTGTGTGAGGAAAAGGGGTTAGATCTGTTATGGAGGCTTTTAATGAGGCGGGGCATGTCAGATAGGCGTGGGTGATGTAGCACGCTGTGCGCTTGCGTGGCTATGTGACATCACGGATCCTGGTCACGTGAGACGCCTTGACCCGGAAATGGCTATCTTGACCTGGAATCCAGCCAGGTGGATGTGTCCGGGTTGTCGGTCGCCCTGGTTACCAGACTCCTTGAACCGGAAATGCCTATCCTGACCTGGGACTAGCCGGGCAGATGTGTTCGCCAGGCATGTACAAACATGCCCAACCTTGGGGCGTGTTGTGAACCCTTCAATGGGTCTATAGTCCAGAGACAGTCCATTTAAGAGAAGCATCTGTGGCTTCCACTTTTTATCTGGGTATGTGCCTCTATAGCATAAGAAGACCTACCTGCACCACCATAGGAGTCGAGAGAAACGCATTGTAGGGTCCTTTCCATGTTAGTTCCAGTGTTCCTTTGGCTACTCACTTGACACAGAGGGTATCACTGGACTTAAACATGGGGGAATTGCTGGCTGACTCAGGGGTTGCCTGGGTCTCTCAGATAGTTCAATGAATAGCATGTATACAGAACTTGAGGGTCTTTGGTTGAAAAAGGCATGGTTAGACAGTTTTTTTCAACAGCTGGTCTCTGAGGTTGGGAAGTAGATAGGGAATTTTTCTAAATATAGTCTGTTAGGGGGTTAATCACTCACTATATGTGGTGCAGGGAACTGAGGGAAAGTGAAGGAAGGAGGCCTATCCATCTTTCTCTGTACTCCAATAAGAGTTTTGTTAGAGTTTCCATTGATCTCCTGTTCATTCTTTCTATCAGACAAGAACTCTGAGGTCTAGATGTACAATGAAGTTTCCACTCTATGTCTAAAGTCACAGCTATGAATAAAGAAGAATTTGTTCAGGAAAATCAGGCCACTGTTGGATAATTTTGCTAGAAAGACGACAGATCAGGGCACCCCTTCGTGCATGAGTTTTTTACGTACTACTTAAACACTTTCAGTCTACTTGGCAAAACTTCTAAACATCCAAAAAAAGTAACTTTAAGAAAGAAGCAAGTATTTTTATCCTCCCACAACAGGCCAGATCTTAGTTGAAGTCTGCCACAGCCATATCTGATGGAAAGGACAAAAGTCATAAACCTAGAACAGCTGATTGACAAAGATCCAGCAAAGCTGAGCTGCATGATGGCCTCCACACCATCTTTGGTTTTCATCTCTACCTGTTACATACTTGGGTCACTTTTAAAATTTATACAATTGGGGATATTAGAGTGATGGAAATTTATTTTGAATCATTTATGCTTTGTCCCAGGAATGGTATTTCTAAGCTTTCCTGAGACAGTCCTGAACATACTACTCTCCTCTTCTAGGAAGATATCCCTCTCTACATGAAGGTCTTCCTCACACCTTGGAAGTGGTGACACATATAAAGAAGCCAGAGATCTCTTTATGAGGTTATGCTGGGGGATATCTTTCTGTACACTGTGAATATATGTTGTTCTCATTGGTTAATAAATAAGCTGATTTGGCCTATGGCAATACAGCTTAGAGGCAAGTGGGAAATCCAAGGAGAGAGACAAGAAAGTTAAAGGCAGAGTCTGAGGAGATGTCAGCCTGCC
>CABHPQ010130136.1:1308-13577 GCA_902168405.1 Peromyscus aztecus | reverse complement strand
AGGTCAGCAGGCTGTAAAGTATATGTGACCTGTAGTCTAGGAAATCATTCTGGGGAATTTGGGTGAAGTCTGCCTCTATAGCCAAAGCTCTCCAGGTCCTCAACAAAGTCCACTCTGGGTTTTCAAGATGGAATGTAGGTATTGATTTTTTTTTTTTTATCTCCACTGAGGAGACATCCCTGCATGATTAAAATTCCTGGTATTTGCCAGGCAGTGGTGGTGCACGCCTTTAATCCCAGCACTCAGGAGGCAGAGGCAGGTGGATATCTGTGAGTTCGAGGCCAAACTAGTCTACAGAGTGAGTTCCAGGAAAGGTGCAAAACCACACAGAGAAACCCTGTCTCGAAAAACCAAAAAAAAAAAAAAAAAAAATCCTGGTATTCTTAATGCACTGTGTCCCGAACCATCACTAACTGTGAAGAACACCAGACAATACTCCTCCAGGTTACTGGGGTCCCACAGTGCCTCTAAAAGCTACCAGAACAACATTTATATGTATTAATTATTTCTCTGATGCCAAATCATCACTTAGAAATGCATATCATTTTCTCTCTGACTCTACCAGTCTCCTGTCCCTTCATCCCATTGTTCTTCATGTCAACCTGAGTCCCTGTGATCTGAACCCTTTGCACTCCATTTTCTTTCCAATATATTAAGCACTGTGAAGCCATATGCTCTAGAACCCCTTGATGAGAGACGTGTCTGTCAGATGCCATGACTTGGTTATGGCGATGGGGAAAGAAACAGATATTGAAATGCTGGGAACAAGTGGGCTGTGCACTTGGATGAAGACACACTAGCAACCCATGAAACTCAGCACATTTTATTATAGGCAATCGAGGATATACACAGTATACATACACTCCCAACACTAGGCTTCCATTTTTAGTACCAGAAGAAACCTTATCCTATCTATGGACAAAGGCAAAAAAGTCTGACCTCCAGGTTATAGAAACAGCAGTGAAAACAGTTCAAGCAGGTTCTTGTAGAAAAGGAGACTTTTTTGGGCTGCCTTTCGGCCCTGAGTATATCTAGCAGCTCAGGACAAAGTAGCTTAAATTTGTCTTTAAGTATTCTCAATTCCTCATAGCATTCCAGAGGTGCGGGGTACTTCTCATGGGTCAGCTTGCTCAGCTTGGCTGTGTGACGTAGAAGGTTCTTCAGGACAAGCAGAGAGATATTATTATTACAAAAATTGACCATAGTAAGCTGAGAGCATTGGCTCAGGGAAGGCAAGATAGCATTGAAATGACAGTCCCTCATCTCGCACTCGTCCAATTCTAGGGTTTCCAGGGTACTTGCGATTCTCTCAAGGAGAACCCCAAGAAGCTTAGGGCATGAATCAGATAGCTCTACACCACTTAGGTTCAGATGTTTGAGCTCCTGAATGTTCAGGCACTGGCTCAGGTAATTCAAGTCTGACTGGGAGAGCCAGCAGTCACTGATTGACAGGGTCTTCAAGGGGGTCCTCAGGCACCTAGGGAGACATCAAGAGATTAGTTATACCAAATAGTATTGAAGAGGATTGGTGGGAATGAAAGCAAGGCAGATGATGCTTTCCCCAAATTTAGTCTGTCTGTATGATGGATTCATTCAACTTCATCCTAGCAATGTCTTTAAGAGTCCTCTGATATAGACCCTGAGACACAGCCAGTCCCCAGGAACCCCCACCCAACTCTGCCCCAGTTTTTGGACAGCAGCGAAAACCCCTGAGGCCAGGCTTCTCCTACCAAACCCCCATCAGTACCTGCAATCCACAAGACCACACCCTACCCCAATACCCATCTGCCTGGGACCCCAGTAACTTCCTGAGACAAGGAAACCAATCTGCCAGCTCTCACTGGATCAAGAGGTGAGTGACTCTTCTCCCACCCAGAGAGTCCTGCCTCTAGGACCCAGATCCTGGGGAACAACCAGTCCTCAGGAACCCCCATCCACCTCTGCCACAGTTGCTGGCCTGCAGTGAAATCTCCTGTGGCCAGGCTCTTCCCACCAAAAGCCCCCATCAAACCTTGCAATCTACAAGATCCACACCCTACTCCAATACCCATCTGCCCGTGACCCCAGTAACTTCCTGAGACAAGGAATCCACCAGCTCTCATGTGGATTCTTGAGACACAGGATCTACTAGCTCTCATTGGACCAAGAGAGGCTTCATGAGAAAAAGAACCCACCAGCTCTGACTAGACCAAGAGCCCTGATAAGACCAAGAGGGGCTCCCTGAATCACAGAATCAGCTAGCTTGGATTGGAATAAGAGTAGCTCCCTGATATACAGAATCTGCCAGCTCCAATTAAACCAAGAGCTAAGATTGAGACACAGACACAACAAGTACAGAGTGTACCAGTAGCAGCTCGTTCTGCAACAGGCACCTCTTGCACCTAATAGAGGAAGAGATGAGTAGACATCAGGGCAAAAATACATACAACAACATAAAGAGCAATATGGCATCACCAGAACCTAGCCTCCTATAACAGCAAGACCTGAATGTCACAAGATAGAAGAAGCAGAAGAAAGCAAACTTAAATATAGCTTCATGAAGATGTTAGAGGCATTTAAAGAAAAAATGCAAAATTCCCTTAAAGAAACTGAGGAAAATGCAAACAAAAAATTGGAAGAAATCAATAAATCTCTTAAAGAAGGCCAAAAAACCATTAAAAAGCAATTAAACATGTGAAGGAAACAGTCCAAGATCTGAAAATTGAAATAGAAACAACAAAGAAGACACAAACAGAGGAAATGATGGAAATAGAAAATCCCAGTAAACAACCAGGAAGCACAGATGCAAGCATAACCAACAGAATGCAAGAGATAGAAGACAGAATCTCTGGTGTAGAGGTACAATAGAGGAAATAATTTGTCAGTCAAAGAAAACACCAAAGCCAAAAAAGTCATAACACAAAATGTCCAGGTAATCTGGGACACCATGAAATTGTGAAAGCTAAGAATAATAGGGATAGAAGAAGGAGAATAATACCAACTCAAAGGCACAGAAAATATATTCAACAAAATCATGGAAGAAAACATTCCCAACTAAAAAAAGGAAATATCTATGAAGATACAAGAAACTTATAGAACACCAAATAGACTAGACTCCCAAGAAGTTCTCTTCTCACATAATAATTAAACCACTACAATACAGAATAAAAAAAGAATAGTAAGACAGCAAAGGAAAAAACCAAGTCACTTATAAAGGCAGACCCATCAAATAAGACCCAACTTCTCAATGGAGACTTAGAAAGCCAGAAGGTCCTGGACAGACGTAATGCAGACACTAAGAGACCAGGGATGCCAGCCTAGACTAATATACTCAGCAAAACTTTCAACCACCATAGATAGAGTGAACAAGACATTCCAAGACAATACCAGATTTAAACAATACCTATCCCCAAATCCAGCCCTACAAAAAGCACTAGAAGGAAAATTCCAACATAAGGAATTCAGATAAACCCATGAAAACACAGGCAATAGATAACCCCACAGTAGTAAATCCCAAAGAAGAGAAATGAACACAACACTACCACCAAAAAATAACAGGAATTAATCACTGCTCATTAATATCCCTTAATATCAATGGACTCAATTCACCTATAAAAAGACACAGGCTAACAGAATGGATACAAAGTAGGACCCATCTTTCTGTTGCATACAAGAAACATGCCTTGCCCAGTGGTGGTGGTGGTGGTGTACATCTTTAATCCCAAAACTCAGGAGGCAGAGGCGGGTGGATCTCTGTGAGTTCAAGGCCAGCCTGATCTACAGAGTGATTTCCAAGACAGGTTCCAAAGCTACACAGAGAAACCCTGTCTCAAAAAAACCTAAAAAAAAAAAAAAAAGAAAGAAAAGAAAAGAAAAAAGAAAAAGAAAAAGAAACACACTTCAAGTTAAAAGCCAGACACTACCTCAGTGTAAAAGGCTGAGAAAAATCTTTCCAATCAAATAGACTTAAGCTGGTGTAGCTATCCTAGTATCCAACAAAATAGACTTCAAACTAAAAATCAAAAGAGAACAAGAAGGACATTATATACTCATCACAGGAAAGATCCACCAAGATGAAGTTTCAATTCTGAACATTTAAGCCCCAAATACAAGGGCACCCACATATGTAAAAGAAACATTACTAAAGTTAAACCACACATCAAACCCCACACGTTAATAGTGGGAAACTTCAACACCCTACTCTCATCACTGGACAGATCAGCCAGATGGAAACTTAAGAGAGAAATAAGGGACCTGACTGATGTTATGACTCAAATGGACTTAATATACAAAAACTAAAATAAACCTCCTATATTCTATCAGACCACCATGGCTTACAGTTAGATTTCAACAACAAAATTAGAGAAAGCCTACAATCTCATGGGAACTGAATAATGCTCAACTTAAGCACCAATGGGTCAAGGAAGAAATTAAAGACTTCCTAGAGTTCAACGAAAATGAATTTACTACAAAGCCAAACTTATGGGACACTATGAAAGCAGTGCTAAGAGGAAAATTCATAGCACTAAATGCCCACATAAAGAAGTTGGAGAAGCTCTTCTCCTTTCCTCCTCCATCGTGCAGTGGGCTCCTGACTTGGCTTCTCACCATGTCTTCTCACAAGACTTTCAGAATCAAGTGATTCCTGGCCAAGAAACAAAAGCAAAATCGTCCTATTCCTCAGTGGATTCGGATGAAAACTGGTAACAAAATAAGGTACAACTCCAAGAGAAGACACTGGAGGAGAACAAAGCTGGGTTTGTAAGGATTCACACAATGGCAAGACAGTTTATACTGAATTGTGGATCATCAAGCAATCCTACCACGTGGAGTTCAACATTTTAACCTGAAGACTTGGTCGTGTTTTAAGTTGGGGGAGTAGTTTGTCCAGTAATAAAATGTAGAACCTTCCAAAAAAAAAAAAAAAAGAAGTTGGAGAAATCTCACACTAATGACTTAACAGCACACCTGAAAGCTCTAGAACAAAAAGAGACAAACTTACCCAGGAGGAATAGACACCAGGTAATAATCAAACTGAGAGCTGAAATCAATGAAATAGAAACAAAGAGAACAATATAAAGAATCAATGAAACAAAGAGTTGTTTCTTTCAAAAAAGTCAACAAGATAGACAAGCCCTTATCCATCCTAACCAAAGGCAGAGAGAGAGCATCCAAATTAACAAAATCAGAAATGAAAAGGGAGATATAAGAACTGACAATGAGGAGATCCAGAGAATCATCAGGTCATACTTCAAAAACCTGTACTCCAAAAAATTGGAAAATCTGAAAGAAATGGACAATTTTCTGGATAGGTACCACATACCAAAGTTAAATCAAGATCATATAAACTATTTAAATTGACCTACAACTCCTAAGGAAATAGATACAGTAACCTAAAAGTCCAACTAAGAAAAGTCCAGGACCAGAAGATTTCAACAAATAATTCTACTAGATTTTCAAAGAAGAGTTAATTCCAATACTCTTCAAATTGCTCCACAAAATAGAAGCAGAAGGAACATTACCAAACTCCTTTTATGAGGCTACAGTTACTGATGCCCAAGTCACACAAAGATGCAACAAAGAAAGAGAATTACAGACCAATCTACCTCATGAACATTAATGCAAAAATATTCAATAAAATACTGGCATACATACACCAAGGACACATCATAAAAAATTATCCACAATGACTAAGTAGGTTTCATCCCAGGGATACAAGCATGGTTCAACATACAAAAATCTGTCAATGTAATATACCATATAAACAAACTGAAAGAAAAAAACACATGATCATCTCATTAGATGCTGAAGAAGCCTTTGACAAAATCCAACACCCCTTCATGATAAAGGTCATGGAGGAGTAAGGGAAAATACCTAAATATAATAAAGGCAATTTACAGCAAGTCAACAGCAAACCTCAAAATAAATGGAGAGAAACTCAAAGTGATTCCACTAAATTCAGGAACAAGACAAGGGTGACCACTCTCCCCATATTTATTCAATATTGTACTTGAACTTCTAGAGAGAAAAAAGACAATAAAAGGAGATCAAGGGGATACAAATTGGAAAGGAAGAAGTCAAAATTTCACTATTTGCAGACAATAGGATAGTATATATAAGTGACCCCAAAAATTCTACCAGGGAACGCATACAGCTGATAAACTCCTTCAGAAAAGTGGCAGGATACAAGATCAACTAAAAAAAATCAACTATATACAAATGATAAAAGGGCTGAGAAAGAAATCAGAGAACCATCACCATTTACAACAGCCACAAATAATATAAAATACCTCTGTGTAACTCTAACTAAGCAAATGAAAGACCTGTATGACAAGAACTTTAAGTCTCTGAAGAAAGAAATTGAAGAAGATATCAAAAAATGGAAAGATCTCCCATGCTCATGGATAGGTAGGATTGACAAAGTAAAAATGGCATTCTTACCAAAAGCAATCTACATATTCAATGCAATCCCCATCAAAATTCCAACACAATTCTTCATAGTCCAGGAAAGGACAAAACTCAATTTCATTTGGAAAAAAGAAAACCCAGGATAGCTAAAAGAATCCTGTACAACCAAGCTACTTCTGGAGGCACCATCCTCCCTGACATCAAGCACTACTATAGACCTATAGTATAAAAACCAGCCTGGTATTAGCATAAAAAATGACATATGGACCAATGGAATCAAATTGAAGACCTGGACATTAATCCACATACATTTGATCACCTGATTTTTGTTTGATAAAGAAGCCAGAACTGTACAATGGAAAAAAGAAAGTATCTTCAACAAATGGTGCTGGCATAACTGGATGTCAACATGGTAAAAATTGGCAAATAGATCCATATCTGTCACCATGCACACAACTCAAGTCCAAGTGGATCAAAGACCTTAACATAAATCCAGTTACACTGAACTTGATAGAGGAAAAAGTAGAAATACTCTTGAATGCATTGGCACAGGAGACCACTTCCTAAATATAACACCAGTAGCACAGACACTGAGAGCAACAATTAATAAATGGGACCACTTGAAACTGAGACTCTTTTGTAGGGCAAAAGACACGGTCAATAAGACAAAAAGAGCCTACAGAATGGGAAAAGATCTTCACCAACCCCACAGCTGACAGAGGACTGATCTCCAAAATATATAAAGAACTCAAAGTAGACATCAAAGTAAGGAACAATCCAATTAAAATATGGATATAGGGGTGGTGGTGGTGTACACCTCTAATTCCAGCACTTGGGAGGCAGAGCCAGGTGGAACTTTGTGAGTTCGAGGCCAGCCTGGTCTACAGAGTGAGATCCAGGACAGGTACCAAAACTACACAGAGAAACCTGTCTTGACACAAAACAAAAAAAACAAAAACAAAAACAAACAAACAAAAGGACTATAGAGCTAAACAGAGAATTCTCAAAAGAATAATTTCAAATGACCAAAAGACATTTAAGGAATTGCTCAGCATCCTTAATCATCAGGTAGATGCAAATCAAAACAACTCTGAGATACCATCTTACACCTGTCAGAATAGCTAAGATCAAAAGCATTGCACACAGCTTATCTTGGAAAGGATGTGGAGCAAGGAGGACACTCCTCCACTGTTGGTGGGAGTGCAAACTGGTATAGCCACTTTGGAAATCAGTAAGGCAGTTTCTCAGAAAATTGGGAATCAATCCACCTGGAGAAACAGCTATACCACTCTTGGGCATATACCCTAGGAATGCTCAAACATACCACAAGGACACATGCTCAACTATGTTCATATCACCATTATTTGTAATAACCACAACCTGGAAACAACCTAGATGCCCCTCAAGTGAATAATGGATTAAGAAAATGTGGTATGTATACACAATGGAGTACTACTCAGCAGAGAGAAACAATGACATCTGTGGTGGGTAGCTGTTCCAGCTATGTCCAGGAATTACTGCCCCAATTGATGCTTCTGGTAACTGTCATGCCTACAAGGTGGGGCCGAGACAAGAGCGCTAAAGACCTGAGATCTGGAAGTGTAGGCTCTCTTGGTTCCTGGATCCTGGATGCTGGAGGTAGACCGAGCAGAGTTCTCCAGAGAACACTGCTGGACTGTTCTTCACCTTTCCTGTAACCTGTAACCTATCCCTTCACTTGTAACTTACCCCACAAAATAAACCTCCCTTTTAACTAGGTGGAGTTGCCTTAATATTTCAACCAATAGACATCATGAAATTTGCAGGCAAATGGATGGAACTAGAAAATATCATCCTGAGTGAGGTAACCCAAACTCAGAAGGACAAACATGGTATGTACTCACTCATAAGTGGATACTAGATGTAAAGCAAAGGATAATCAGACAACAACCCACAACTCCAGAGAAGCTAACTAACAAGGAAGACCCACAGATGGATGCATGGATCACCCTGAGAAGGGGAAATATATTTTTCCATGAGTAAAATGGGGATGAGGGGTGGGCAATGGAGGGTAAGGGATAGGGGATGAGAACATAAAGGAATGGGATGGTTGAGCTGGAACAGGGATGGATGGGGAAAGCAATGAAGAAATACCACGATAGAGGGAGATATCATGGGGATATAGTGAAATCCAGTGCTGGGAAAGTTGCCTAGATTCCCAAGAATGATCCCAGATTGGACTACTAGAAATAGTGGAGAGGGTGCCCGAACTAAACTGGCTTTCCCCAGTGATCAGATGGGTGAATACCCTAACTGTCATCATAGAGCTTTTCTCCAATGACTGATGGAGGCAGATGCAGAGATCTACTGCCAAACACCAGGCAGAGCTCCAGGATTCCAGTCAAAGAGAGAGAAGAGGGATTCTATGAGCAAGTGCATCAGGACCATGATGGGGAAACATGCAGAGACAACCAAACCAAACCAGTGGGAATTCATGAAAGGTGGATCAACAGCTGTGGAGCCTGCATGGGACTGGACTAGGCCCTCTGCATGGTGAGACAGTTGCATAGCTTGATCTGCTTGGGGGGCACCCTGGCGGTAGGATCAGAATCCATCTCTGGAGCATGAGCAGGCTTTTTATAGCCCTCTACCTATGATGGGACACCTTGTACAGCCTAGAGGCAGGGGAAGGGCTTGGAATTGCTTCTACTGGATGTGCCTCCCCATGGGAGGCCTTGTCTTCTTGTGGGTGGGAGTGGAGGGTGAGTTGGGAAGGAGTGCTGGGGTGGGGAGAGGAGGGAAGTGGGGGGGGGGTCTTTGATTCATGTGCAAAATGAATGAAAAAATTTTCTTAATACATAAAAAAAGAGTCCCCTGATATGTATGTTCCCCACCACTGCTGTGTCCAGTTTCCCCAACTTCAAACCCAATACCATCTATTTCCCATCTACTCAACCTCTTTTTGGACCCTAAACAACCTTTTACACATGAGCAATTACAGGTGTGCTAGTGCCTGTTCACAAATATCTGAGCATAGAGCTCATCTGCCTGGTTAACCTATGTCTCCACCACTGCTAGGTTCACAGTGGTCAGACCATCAAGGACCCACTAATCTGTAAAGAAAAGGATATGGTTCCTATGTTCTGGAGGATGTTCTCCATCCTTCCTTACCTGAGCCACTTTTCAAGGCAGCCTGTTAAAAAGTAGATATTATGTACAGAGAGATTCTGGAGACAAGGGAATTTGGAGATCTGAGAAAGCAACATGCTCATCCATTCTTGCTCTGCAGAAGCAGCAGATCTTAAGGGCTTCCGAATTCCCATTAGTTCAAGGGTGTGAAGATTTCTCATCTGCTCCAAGTAAGGAAAAAGCTGTACCATGAATTCAAGTGACCACTGGGTCAGTTCCAGCTCCAGGATACATTCTAGATTTATCATTTTGAAGATCTGTACAGCAGCGAAGACCGGTGAATCCCAAATCTTCAGCTTTCTACAGCATAGGTGAATGGAATCTTTTCGCTGTTGGGCCCACTGTAACAAGTACCAGTCACATTGATTGAACCTGGCCTTCATGAGTTCAAGATCAGTTACTACCTTAAAACGTTTCTTCACCCCAGAGTTAGCACTGATTTCCACTGGTTGCTCCTGCCTCTCGGCTTGTGGTGAGCAGTCACCTTCATGGGTTCCTGCCCTAATGCTCCAGAAGTAATGGTCCACATCCGTCAAATCAAGCACTCTGAGTTTTGACCTCCTGTTGGTAAAACAGGTAGAATTCCCAGAAGATAAGACAAGATACATCTTACAGTCTACTTCTTGTCCACATCTCATATCAGCTTCCCTTCCAAATCTTTGCTTTCTCAAGATCAAGCCTCATGCTCAGTGAAAATGGTCTTTGCCAGCAAGGCATCTCACCTCCCTCCATTCCATTCCCATTAACCCCAGCCTCATTCCACTTTTAACTGTGGAGCTGGCAGGGAGAGGCCTATTCCTCAGTGGCTATGTCTACTCTTGTGCTCTCCACATTTGCCATTAATTGCCCAGATGCCTGAGACCTGGCCCAAACCTCTGCAGTTCTCTATGCTGATGCTATAAGAAGCCTCTGATCCAACTTTGGCTAAGTTCTCCCTGTCCCAAGTTGTTCCTTCTCTGCACCCCCACAGCCTTCCTCCACCCTAGCTGGGTCCTGATTACCTGGGATGAACCTTGTCTGTAATCAGCACATCTAGTCCTTCAAGCAGAGCTTTCAAAGTCTCCAGGTTGGAGTCCTTTATCCGGGCACCTAGAGAAAGGCCTGGGAATGGCCATATAGGGACCATGGCCCTCAAGAGGTTTGTACGTCTGTCATTGAAGGCCTTCTCAAACATCTCCGGGAGCAGCCCCACAGGCAGGTCCTCCAGAATAGAAATGGTCAAGTCCTCCTCCCTCAGCAGCCTCTGTCTTGCCAGCTGCTTGAGTGTGGGTGGGGCCTGGTCTCCCATCATGACTGGTTTTCAGGGATAATAATGCTGAGGAAGCATGAAAGCAAAGACACCATTCAGAAAACTTAGGAAGCCTTTCCTCTTCCCATACAAGGACCTCTCTGTGGTGATGTTGGACATCTCAGTTTTCACATTTTGTTCACCATGTGAGGGTTTTAAAGCCACACTTCTCCTGTCTGCAGTGTGAACCCTCTCAAAAGCATGCTCTTTCCCAAACACCCCATCCTATTCCAACCACAGTTCAGGTGAATCCATTTCCACTAAGGGCTCTCCAGGAAGCCTGAAGGCTCAGCCCATGTGGTCAGTTCTCCAGGACCTCAAAGAAAGCAAAGGAAATATCCCATTTCCAGCCTTGCCAGTCGGGGTTCACCTGGCTGACCCTGCCTGGAACAATCGAGGGAATCTGTGAGCTGGACATCATTAGTTATTGACTTCACTTGTTGGTTATCACGGGGCCTGATTTTCAGGAGGGTTGCAAGCTTGTATTCTCTGTGCTACAGAGCTGAACAGAGTAAGAAAGAAACAGCCCGGCAGTGGTGGCCCAGGTCTTTAATCCCAGCATTTGGGAGACAGAGCCAGATAGGTCTCTATGAGATGGAGGCCAGCCTACTCTATAGTGCAAGTTCTAGGACAGGCTCCAAAGCTACATAGAGAAACCCTGTCTTGAAAAACAAACAAACAAACAAACAAACAAACAAATAAATAAATAAATAAATAGAAAGAAAAAACACTAAAAAGTAAAAAGTCAGTCAATAAACCTTCAGTAGCCTCTGCCTAGGTCTGTAATGTTTGTAACGCATCTGGAAAGACAGGACTCTGGGATGGAAATGATAATTTACATGTTACAGTCAAGAAACTCACTAGTCCAATGTCATGGTTACTTACTCCTAGAGTTCTAGAACATCCTACTTGAGGTCTCCCAAAACTAATGAAACATTATAATTTGAACACTGAGACCAGGAAAGCAGGCTACTTCCTGCAAGATTCAGAACATCCTAGTCTCCATGATGCAAACATGTATCAACCAACAGAGAAAAAGGACTTGTTGCTATTGTGGTTATTGTTACAGGATCTCAGCCTGGGCAGTCCTAGAACTCACTCTGTATCCCAGGCTGGCCTTGAACTCAGAGAGCTCTGCCTGCCTCTGCCTCCCAAGTGCTGGGATTAAAGTTATACACAACTATCTCTGATTTAAATTGACCTAAACATCAGCACAAGCTGGGCGTTCATGGCACATGCTTTTAATCTCATCACTTGGAGACAATTTCTATGAGTTCAAGTCAGCCTGTTCTACAGACAGATTCTGTGTCATGTCAAAACACCAAAAAAAAAAAAGAAAGAAAAGAAAGGAAGAAAGAAAGAAAGGAAGAAAGAAAGAAAGAAAGAAAGAAAGAAAGAAAGAAAGAAAGAAAGAAAGAAAGAAAGA
>CABHPQ010130135.1:0-19370 GCA_902168405.1 Peromyscus aztecus | reverse complement strand
TTGCATTTGTTTCACCTTGCCTGCCTAAGGTACCTGATTGGTCTAATAAAAAGCTGAACGGCCAACAGCTAGGCAGAGAAAGGCTAGGCAGGGCTGGCAGGCACAGAGAATAAACAGGAGGAGAAGGGGCTGGAGAGATGGCTCAGTGGTTAAGAGCACTGGCTGTTCTTCCAGAGGACCCAGGTTCAATTCCCAGCACCCACAAGGCAGCTCACAACTGTCTCTAACTCTAGTTTCAGGGGATCTGACACCTTCATACCAACACATATAAAATAAAGTTAAATTATAAAAATTTAAAAAAATGGAAGGATAAATCTAGGCTTGAACGGACCAAAAATAAAAAGAAAGAAGAGAATGGAGAGAATGAGGGACACACTCGGGGCAAGAAGCCAGGCAGCCACCAACCAGCAGGCATGGGAGCAGCACAAGTAAGATATACAGAAACAAGGTAAGAAGCCCCGAGGCAAAAAGCAGATAAAGAGAAACAGGTTAATTTAAGTTAAAAGAGCTAGCCACAAACATGCCAAAGCTAGGCTAAGCATCCAAAACTAATAAGAAGTCTCTGTGTCACTATTTGAGAGCTGGTTGAGGGCCCAAAATGAAAAACCTGCTACATTTTAGCTTTCCAACATGAGGCCCATTTTTCCACATAGGGCCTGAGAAAGCTGGGGGAAAAACAAACAAACAAATAAAAAAACGGATACAGCTCCTTTTTGAGTCTCTGCCATACAGCAAGCCATTGAGCAGCCAGTACATTAAGTAGAAACAAAAAACTAAGTAAAAATGCCTGCCATGGTGTAGGCACCCACTTCCTACGTCTAGGGGGTTGAATGCAGTCCACAGTCACACACCTTTGGACCAGCCTGAGAGCTTAGGGCTTGGCTCTCACAAACCCAAGACGGAGGTGGGGGGGGGGGGGGGGGGGGAAGGTGGGACCAGCCACCAAAAGCTGCTGTGGAGAACCCAGCAACTGTTTAGCAGTTTAAGATTTTGCTCATGCAGACAAAAGGCTAGAAATACACAGTAAAGCAGGTTCAAACAGAGGGAAAAAAAAACCCTAAACAGGTTACAGTGTGCTTAAAAATTTGCATAGGCTTAAGAAAGAAAATAAAATGGATATAGACAGTCATAGAAAAAAGTAAATAATTTATAAATAATAAAAAAATAAGCCACATAGAGATGGAAAATACACAGGGAGTCTGGATCCTGTATGGTGTTGTACTGATTTTGAATTTTTTGATTACTGATGAGTGAACCACAGCTGTTGGGAGACATGGGACTGTGAAAGGGACTGCCAAATTAAAGCAGCCTAGATATTTTAGGGATGCCTTAACTTTAAAATGGAAGTCAGAAAATGTGTTGCTTTGGGGGAGATGTTATGCTTTTGTTTCCACAGGAAATGAAAGGCTGTAGATTCATTCAAGGTTAATGGAGATCAGTTTTGATCAGGGAAGACCCCCTGAAAATCCTGGCTACATATAAAGAAATAAACCAAGGAAAACTACAAGACAGATGACATATATTTTACCTACTCAAACATAAAACAAAACAAAACAAAAATCTTGCTTGTGTACAATGCACAGTCCATATTTGTGTTAATGCAGATTACATATTGTACCTTTGAAAGTTTGTATGTCTTCAGAACAAAGGAAGCCAACACCAGTGAAAATGGGTGGCCCAGGTGATCCAGCCTCTCAGAGTGCCTCTGTTGCAGTTTCCTCAGAGTTCTGCATCCAGAACGACTTCAAGGCTGTTGGTTGAGACAGTCCAGCTTCACAGACTATGCCAGTCAGGACTGTAGATAAGCCTTATGCTTTCCCATTGCACAGAGACTGGACAACAAATGTTATAACTGTTTTTCCCAGGACTTGACCATTATTTCAATTTTCTGAGGTTCCCTAAAGATGCCTTCATCCCCAGACAACAGGAAGCAGTCTAGAGAACACAACATCCACCGTCCCTAGAGGTGGGATGGGTGGTTTTTGGTTACTAGGTGGGTTATGGATGTTTGCCATCATTTAGGGAAATATAGGAATATAGGATGAAAAGACAACTATTAACCTCAAATATCTTACATTGGCATGGATTTTGGTATATTGATACAAATTTAAAGTTACTTTTGTTATAATGAACATATGTTTCTACTCTTGGAGTACTGTACTTATGCAGCTCATTTAAAAATGTAATGCATAATTAAGAAAAGCAGGTCAGTAGTTAGTGATCTATAATAATCAAACTTGTAGTCATATTAGGTATGTTTTCAAGATTAAACAGATATATTTAGATAGATAGATGGTCTTTAAATACTTCAAAGACCTAGAGAATATGGTATTTGAAATGTTTTTTTTAGCATAGGGCTTTTCATGACAGTGAGACATGTCTGCTCCTGGCAGCACCAATTTACTTCAAAAAAGGAAGATGGGCATCGAAGAACTTCCATATGGAGTTTGCTTTCTATGTGACAAAGTTAGCCATTTGGAAGCTGGATGGTGGCGCATGCCTTTAATCCCAGCACTTGGGAGGCACAGCCAGGTGGATCTCTGTGAGTTCAAGCTAGCCTGGTCTACAGAGTGCGTTCCAGGACAGGCTCCAAAGCTGCACAGAGAAATCCTGTCTCGAAAAACCAAAAAAAAAAAAAAAAAAAAAAAAAGGTTGCCATTGGGCAGGAAACTGACCTTACCTCAACTGCTGACAGTATGCTGTCCAAATTAGATGAGCAGGATACAAAAGAAGGCAACTTCGAACTTTGCCAAGACAAGGCAGTAATTAAGTTGGGCACTGTCTTAGTTTGGATTACAATTGCTATGATGAAACATGATGACCAAAAGCAATTATGGGAGGAAGGGGTTTGTTTAGCTTATGCTTCCACATCATAGACCATCAGTGAAGGAAGTCAGGACAGGAACTCAAACAGGGCAGGAACCTGGAGGCAAAAGCTGATGCAGAAGCCATGGAGGAGTGCTGCTTACTGGCTTGTTCTTCATGGCTTGCTCAACCTGGTTTCCTTATAGAACTCAGGACCACCTACCCAGGATGGCACCACCCAGAATGGGCTGGGCCCTCCCCCATTGATCACTGATTAAAAAAATGCTCTACAGGTTTGCCTACTCAATCCTATGGAGATATTTTCTCAACTGGGTTCCCTCCTCTCAGATGACTCTAGCCTGTGTCAAGTTGACATAAAATTATTCAGCACAGACACATCACAGTAGCACTCATTTTATCTGAATATTGAATCTCTTACCTGTTTACATGTTGTTTCAGCACCCCTAACATCGAGGGTGGGTTATACATGTATGCAGGTACATTTACATATGCAGACGTCAGAGCATAACCTTGGGTGTTGTTTCTTAGGCACCCCCCTCCTTTTTTTTCTCTTTTTAAGGCAAAGACAGGGTCTCTTACAAACCTGTAAGGTAGGGTAGGCTGGCTAGCCAGCGAGCTGAGGGGTGGG
This sequence comes from Peromyscus aztecus, assembly GCA_902168405.1. Classification (NCBI taxonomy): domain Eukaryota; kingdom Metazoa; phylum Chordata; class Mammalia; order Rodentia; family Cricetidae; genus Peromyscus; species Peromyscus aztecus. The sequence goes on along the minus strand of CABHPQ010130135.1, from coordinate 15,916 downwards.
GGTGGGGGTGACCAGTCCTAGCCTCCCCAGCACTGGCTATTGTAAGGACACACTGACAAGCTTGGATTTTTCAATTTGTTGAGAATGAACTTGGGTCCTCCAGTTTGCCAGGTGTACTGGTTAATGCCAGGATCAACTTGGCAGAATCTAGAATCTTCTGGAAGATGGGCCTCTGGGCATGCTTGTAGGGGTTATTTTGATTGGGATGAGGTGGGAAGACCCACCCATTTTGGATGGTTCCATTCAGTGGGCTCTGACACTGGACTGAATAAAAGGGAAAAAGCCAATTGAGCACTAGCACACATTCCTTTCTGTCCTCTGGTTGTAAATGAGATGTGAGCTGCTGCTTCAAGCTCCAGCTACTCTGAGCTCCCCACTGTGATATATGGACTCTTGACCTGAGAGCCAAAATAAACTGCTTCTATTTGGGTTGCTCTTGTCAGGATATTTAATCACAAAGAACAAGAAACATAAGACACAAAACCCTAACATCTTAAAGAAAAGCCAAACCTTCCCCTTATGTTAATTTTAAAGACAACTACACTCGGATCAAAGGTGCTTGTTTGCAGATCAAAGGTGTTTGTTGTGAGGTCACAGCTGATCACAAGAGATCATCAAGGGAGAAACAGTCTATGTGAACACCAATGCTACAGTTAGAGCAGACACCACAGCACATGCCTGCAGCCCAGCTATCTGGAAGCCTCCAGCTGAAGGCCAGCTTGGGCAACACACCAAGAGTCCACCTCCTTAAATCATTTCAATACAAATTTCAAAGGTAACTGGGCTTGCTTCACAGCTCAGAACTTATGAAGTTAAGAAAAGTTCGTCTCCAAGTCAAGAAGCACATACAGCCCACCTCAATGTGCAGAGCCTACTGGGCACAAAACCTTGGGTTTCATCTCATAACACCAGAAAAATCCAGGTATGGTGGTGCAAGCCTGGAATCCCAGCTCTGAGGAGGGTGGAGGCAGCCACCCTAATTCTATCAAGTCATAATTAGCCCAATTTTTATTTAAGCTACAACTGTCCTCAGTTTCCATGGTTGGCTTTGGAATTGAGGCCCAGCTAAATGGGGAGGGCTGCTATTCAAGCCAAAGGCCACAATTTACTCTTGCAAGTGTGAGGAGAGAAAGTCTTTTGCATTCCTGGAACTCCTCCTGGTATTGTCTCAAAGGCATCAAACTTCTAAGATGGAGTCCTCAGCTGCTCGTTCCCTACAGGCTCTGGCTCCTATGAATCCAATCATTGGTCACATTTATGTGAGTCTAAAGGCTGATACCTTAACTGTGTTGACCCTCCTTTTTATATGTAAGTAGCCAGTTTATGATACAAGGACCTATGGTAACACTCAGAAGTAAGAGCCGAGGACTTTACTTGACAAGTAATGTTTTCTCCTCTTTTTCTCATATATATGAGGGGCGGGGAGGACACAGACCAAGACACAACGGCATCCCCCATATAGTTCCAATTCCAGATACTTAGCAGGTAGTTTTCCTTAGCTATCACAACAGGAAGATGAAGAAGTTCAAGGTCATCCTCCGCTAAATAGCAAGTTGAAGATCAGCATTGGATATATGAGGCCTTTTCTCAAAAAGAGGTACAAAACACACATATAAACTCAACACAAATGCTAGCTCAACTGCTATCTATCAATCTCACAAGCAGGAAACCTACAGATCCACCTCTTCTTGTCCACAGAGTGTGGCCCTGCGACCCAAGCCCAGTGACACTGATGTGTCCGGAAGCACACTGAATAATTGTTCCTCCTACCTTCATAGTGACTCACCAGCTCGGATTCCCATCCTACACCACATGATTTCACTTCCTGGTTTTTTATAGTTTAACAGGGCCATGAGTTCAGTTCACAGGAACTGACTCTAAAGGTGATGTGACATTTCCAAGCCAGAGCATGTGTGGGTGCGTGCGAGAACTTCTACAGCTTTTTGCCTCTCCCTGTGACCAGCCATTGCCAGGTTTGTAGCTGTCAAGCCTAGGGAACAATAGCAGCCAACCTGCACTGCACAGGGACCATGAGTCAGAGAGAAACCACCTACAGGCAATGCCTACAGACTTTGGCAGCGTTAGTACAACACAGCCCACCTAACCTACCCTACAGCCAAAAACTGCCTGGTTCTAAGGCCATGAGATGCCATATTATAAATCTCTGAACCTGAGTTTGATCCTCAGGATCCACCAGTGGGGAAAACTGGGCTCCTGCAAGCTGTCCTCTGACCTCCACGGTCCCACTGCAGCACACAAATACAGGAAAGAGAACAGTAACAGTCAGAAGAGCTGTGTAGCGCTACCCTGCGGGCATGACACAGTCCATGCAATCGTGATCCCCCAGCAGCAGCTGCTTCCTACAGTGGGCCTGTACGAGGCCTATCAACAGACCCCAACGTAAAGCCCATGCGACCCATCCCTTCCCTGCCGAACTATATGCTACCGATGGATTCTAGGTGTGCTAGCTGGTTTATGTCAACTTGACACATGCTAGAGTCATCTGAGAGGGAGCCTCAACTGGGAAAATACCTATGTAAGACCCAGCTGCAGGCAAGCCTGCATGGCATTTTCTTAATTAGTGACTGATGGGGGAGGGTCCAGCCCACTGTGGGTGGAGCCATTCCTGGGCTGATGGTCCTATGGAAGTGTAAATCATATAAACCCTCTCCTCCCCAATTTGCTGCTAGTCATGGTGTTGCATCATATCAATAGTAACCCTAACTAAGACACTAGGGGAGGAGCAGGCGTGAATTACAGAACAAAACAGACAGGAACCTGAGAAAGGGACTATGGGGATAGGGTATTCGGGGTAGGAGGGAGACAATAGGCAAGGAGACAGTTATCAAAAGGCACTACATACAGGTAGGGAACTGTGAAAAGAACAAATGTAACTGTTCAAGTTACAGCCTTGTAAGACTAACTTTTACTGGTTTCTGTGACAACCACTCCTTTTCTGCCAACCTCTCCCATCTATTTCCTCTGCCTAATGGATTTGGTTGTTGTTTTGTTTTGGGGTGGGATATGGCATCTGCTCACATGCATGTCCCTACATGTTCACCTATGTACAGGTGGAGGTCCAAGGAGAATGTCAAGTGTCCTGCTCTATCGCACTCCCCTTCCTCAGATAGGGTCTCCCACTGAACCTGGAGTTGGCTCGCAGGCTGCAGGCCCCAGCAATTCTTTCGTTTATCCCCAACATCGCTAGAGTCACAGCCAAACCCAGTTTGGGGGGTTTTTTTTTTAGCTTGGTACTGGGGATCCGAATTCAGGTCAAGCTTGTGCAACTTGTGCTCTTAGCCACTGAGCCATCTCCCCAGCCCCCAACTCCTTAAACCATGCCCTTAGCTGAGGTTTCTACCCTCAACTCATGTTCAACACTTCACACGTTCTCTGTGGAGCTTGCCCACTTCTGAACAACCAGCTAGCTGCTACACAGCTTCATCCCCAGACATCCGAGGGTAACGCTTTAACTGCCAGTGGTCCCTGCAGATGACGTTCCTCCTCCACTCCCCAGTTGAGTTAACTGCACCTTAGTCTAAGTTACCCAGCTCATCCTTATTTAACCAACCAGTACTAGCAGTTTTACACAACTTCACAGTGTGGGTGTGGGTTACTGCCTGGTGAGGTGGTTGTTTTTATTTGTACAGTGCTTACTGTAGTGGCCTTGACAGTTAATGTTCATCTTGGTTGTCCATTTGATTGGACATGGATCAATTATGGACATCCCTAGCTGGGTCCATGAGGGTATTTCCAGGAAGGACAGACTAAGGGGAGAAGACCCTCTCCCAAAGTGGCAGCACCTTCTGGCAGCAGCCCTGCCGGTTTCGTTCTCTGATGGTGAGCATCGACTCTGCTGCTGCCATCTGCAGTCACCATTCACTGAAGTCAGACCCAGCTTCTTCATTCAGTCTTCCAACTCACTGGAATTCCAGCAGCTCTCAGGAATCCTCCAGGCCTTAGTGCTGAAGCATCCACATCTGGGGGCCTAAGCCTCAGCCTCTGGAGCGTGTAGGCAGCCACTGTTGAACTAAGTAGTCCATATTACACAAGTAAGCCAATCTAATAAATCCCCTCTTATAATTTATTCATTCCAAGAGTCCTGCTCCTCTAGAAACCCGAATACAGCTGGATACTAAGAAAAATTACTTCAGGCTTGGGAAAAGCCCTCATGTCAGGCATGGCTAGGAAGCTCCAGCTTAAAGAAAAACAGTTCAATCCAAATAAAGAAAGCTTCAGTAAGAACACAGCCAGGGCAGTTCTTCTTTAGCTGCCTAGGAGCTTGGATGTCTTTCTGGTACCTCTTTCTCTTTTTAGGAAACTTTGATTACAGCTGATTTATTATGTGTGTGCACATTAATGTATAAGCCAGAGGACAACTTGTGGGAGTCCATTCTCTCCTTACACCATGTGGGATCCTGAAGTCCTGAAGATTAAACTCAGGTTATAAGGTTAGTGGCAAGTGCCTTTCCCCACTGAACCATCTTGCTGGTCTCTATCTGGTTTTCTTTTTTAGTTCTGTTGTTGTTTTATACGATTTTTATTTTTAATTACATGTACATGTGTATCTAGGAGTGTAAGAATTGGAGCACAATTGCCCAAGGAAGCCAGAAGAGAGCATCACATTTCCTGGAGCTGCAGTTACAAGCAGTTGAGCCACCAGACTGATGTGGGTGCTGGAAACCCAACTCAGGTCCTCTGAAAGAGCCGTGATACTCTTAATTGCTGAGCCATCTCTTCAGCTGCCCTATCTGCTTTTCCAAAATTGAGAAACAATTGAGGCTAGGGCTATACACCAATTGGTAGAGTGTTTGCCTAGCGTGTGCAAAGCCCTGGACTTGATCCTACCATGACAGTATTGTGGATCCCACCTGCTAGTCTGGTACTCAGGAGCTAGAGGCAGGAGGATCAGAAGTCTAAAACCATCCTCAACTACGCAGCAAACTGAAGGCCAACCTGGGCTACATGAGATCCTGTCTCAAAAAATAAATGAAGAATAATTCTGGGAGCTGTGTATCTCAGTGGTAGAATGCATGTTTAGCATATGCGACGCCCTGGGTTTAATCCACCTGGTCATCAAAACAAAAACGCATACTAAAACCAGAAGTGAGGTTTCCCTGACATCTTCAATTCAAACACCTTTAATTTCCTGGTGGAGGTAGATCACAGACATTACCTGTACTTTCCATTAAAGCCCTGGGAGTGGCTAGTGTTCTGGTTAGTGTCACTATCACACAACAGCACACACGCTTACCGCTCTAGGCTGCTTCAGCACCAAAGAAATCATAACAATTCATTCTCCCCAGAGAAGAGTTCAAAAAGAAGCACACTAAGTTACAAAGAGACCAAAAACAGTTTTATTGCTTTACAAGCCAGCAACAAACACAACTAATTATCAACATGACACTTCTAAACTCTCAAATGGAATTACAAGACCAGATCTAACTCTCAAATGGAATTACGAGGCCAGAACGTATGCCTTTGCTTTAAGTGCAATTTCATTGCATTCGTTAAGAGTCAGGTAGGTACAGTGGCACTGGCCTAGCATCCCAGTTGCTTGGCAGGCTGAGGCAGGAGGAGGGCTTGAGCCCAGGAGGTTGAGACCAGTCTAGACAACACTACAGGTGGGACAGCACACCCTGTTTCTAAGTAGGAAAATCTAAAACTTTTGGCAAGAGCTTTACTGCCGTCCAGCAGAGCCCACACTGAAGCAACAAAGCAAGGACCTGTGGAATCTCCTTCTCTAGGTGAAGGTGTGGCTGAAAAACCTCCTCAGTCCAGCATGTGCTGTGACTAAGCATTTGAAACAACCTTCACAGACACTTTCAGAGCCTAAACCTGTACTCAGGAGGTAGAAACAGAGGTGCAATTCCCAGGCCAGCCTGGACTAGGAGCTAAACCCTGTCTCAAAGGGCAAAGTAACAAAAAATAGCCTAATAACTTACTCTAAGCCTGCAAAAAGATCCATGAAGAAAGCTAGTCTACATGTCCAACAATATACAGCAATTACATCTCATCTCTACCTTTGTCCCTCATGATGGGAGTCATGAGGGACAAAGGTAGAGATGAGACAAAGAGTCGGCCTCACCCCAGCCCACAGAATATGAGGGGCTGAACCTAGGCCTCAAATATGCTGGGAAAACACGGTCACTCAAACACTCCCCTAGCCTTTTTGGTTGTTTTTTGCCACAAGGTCTCACTCAGTCAGCCCGGCAAGTCTGAGGCCTTGAATTTGCCCTCCTCCTGCCTTAGCCTTCTGAGTACCTGGGAGTACAGGCCTGCACTTTCAGGCCCCGCTCTCTAGTCAGTCTTTAACCACTGCCTGATAAAAGCCAGTGTCAAATATCCCACTGCACAAACATGAAGCCCAAACTACTACCAAGCAAGAAAGGGTACATTCCTAAACACTTATTACACTGGAAATGCCAGCAGCTTCCTTTCAGAGGGTTCCAAAAAACTAGGGTATTTTTATTGTTGGATTTTGGTTGTTTTTTTTTTTAAGTCCCAGGGATGGACCCAGTTCCTCACACCTGCCAGGCACATGCTCTACCACTGAGCTACATGACCAGCCGTGACTTTAATAACTTCAGTCCTGCCCCAAGAACAGCCATATGTGCATTCTTATACTGTCTGAAAAGGAGAAGGGTTAGAGGAGCCCACAACGTTCACATGATACCCTGAACTGTACATTTAAAACATACTGAGAGCATCAAGACCTGAATTTTCTTTCTTTCTTTTTTTTTGTGTGTGGGGGGTGTTCGAGACAGGGTTTCTCTGTGTAGCTTTGGAGCCTGTCCTGGAACTCACTCTGTAGACTAGGCTGGCCTTGAACTCACAGAGATCCACTTGTCTCTGCCTCCCGAGTGCTGGGATCAAAGGCATGTACCACTACTGCCCAGCAAAACCTGAAATTTCTTATTCCAAAAAAAATACTACCAATCACATGGATTTTTTTAAAGCCAAATTTTACTTTCTTCCACACCAAACAGCACTGTTTTCTGTAAGAACACACTCCTTGGGTACAGCTAATGAATGAATGCATGAGGATGGCTTTCTACTCCGAGACCAGGTCTAGCTGGCTGCTGGGAAAACGTCTCATGGTTTACGAACACAGTACACAGGTGTTAGCTCAAGACAGGTGTGGTGACTGTAACTACTATGGCAGGCAGGTCATAAGGTGACCTCAGAAAACAAGGTGCTCTAACCAAACAGAGATGTCACTTAACAGACCTTTCTAAACTGGCCTTGCTGAGTTGGACTGTACAGTTTCATCTGCTGTATTTTGATGGCAGTGAAAGAATCAGGGCCCTCTAATTTCCTTGGCAAAAAAAAAAAAAAAAAAAAAATCAACTAATTTACAAGGCTTCAAATAAGAAGGGGAAAATCAAGTTCCCCTGCTTGTCAACCATTCTTACACTGTACCCAGGCTAGGACTGGGAATGGAGGACTTGGACCTAGAAAATATCATGGGTCACTTCAGGAAGAATCATGAACAAGACAACAAACCTGTCAATCAGTACATCAACAGTCAGGTAAGCAAGAAAAGGACTTTTACCAAGAGACCGACTATTACACTTTGGACAAAATGGTAATACAACAAATTACACAGCAAGTTCACTGAAACTTCAACAAAGAAAATCCTATCCGTGGAAAGGTTTTTTAGATCCAAAAAGTATCTCAATTCTGATACTCACGCCACACAGCTGGTTACGAAAATAAAGCGCAGTGTTTAGCAAGTGGCGTGCTAACTACAGGAAGAGGCACTGTGCTAGCCCTCCCTGGCAAATGCCAAGTCGGCAAGGCCAGCCGCAGGGAGCAGCTCCTATTTTTCCCCACAAGCCGCTGCTGTCTCCTTATTGAAGCCTCGGATGGAAAGATCATAGACCACCTCCTCTACTTTCTTCACGTCGTACTTCAAGCCATCGTAGCGCTTCCTCAGGGAGTCGTTTTTCAGATTGAGAAGGCGAAAACCTGAATCCAGCTCATTGATGAAAGTAGAGATGTGAAGGGGCCGAGAGTAGTCTCCAGCAGTCACACTGTTGACAGACAGCCTGGACTGCACAAGGAGAAGAAATCAAGTGCATTACTATGTGGTTTCTCCCTCGGCGCCTCCCGGCAATCACAGCTAGACTCTCTTATCTAGAGACCTATACATAACTGAGACTCTGTATTCAGGTGCATGTAAGCACATTAAAATAGAAGGTTCTCTGAAGCGAACGCCACCAGAACTGACATAATGTCTGCTACAAGCCCAAGATATAATTAGCATCTTCTAAAACCTCTCTAATGCCTTCAGCTGGCTATTGTGGAATAAAGTTATGTTAAATTAAGCAAATGTCAACTTTACAGCTCATCAGCTACTGTTCAGAACAGAAAAAAAAATGTCAGGGCAATCAATGACTCTGTTATCTTCGGAAACCTAGGCCAAATGACCACATGTCTATAGCCAACTACTGAGGGCCCATACAGTCACCCAGAATTAGTAACAAAGACAGACAGGTTAAAAAGCCAAAATTAAGTCGGTGCAATGTCATCTTGAAGGAGAGGTAGGATTTCAAGACCCCAACTCAAGAACCCTTTCTCATGAAGTCCTACCCATTCTGACAGGCTTCTCTGAGCTACTCATTCAGTACATTCTCAACACACACAGTAGTCAAGACACCTCACCCCAGCCACTAACAGTGACCCAGTGCTCAGATTCAAACATGCTGACCAATTGCCTCCAACAAGTCTGAGTTGATGATAGGACTTTTCAATGGGTTTCAGTATCCCCTCCCCATTTCCATATTGAGAATGTCTCAAATTTTCACTGGCCCTTTCCACATACACCAGAGATGCCAAATCTGGCCCCACGCTAACAGTCACAGAATGGCTGCTTTGTTCCATTTTTGCAATGCTGTGAATGGAACGGAGGCATTCCACATGTTAGGCAAGTGTGTGACCATGCTGCCACACCCCAATCGCAGTCGTTAGGAAAGCTAAAAAGAAGTTAGAAGGAAACAAGAGCTCACCTGGTAGACTGCTAGTGCTAGCAGGCACAAATCATGGGGTTCTATACCCAGCACTGCATAAATCAAGTGTGGAGGCAGATGCCTGCAATCCCCGCTCTTCGGAAGGCGGGTGAGGATCTACCTAGGCTGTATGAGACCCTTTCTCAAAAATTGCTACGTGTTTAAACAAGCGTCCTTGGCTGGGCATGGTTACATGCCTTTTATCCCAGCACTCAGGAGGCAGAGGCAGGTGCATCTCTGTGAGTTCGAGGTCAGCCTGGACTACAGAGCGAGTTCCAGGACAACCAGAGCTGTTAACACAAAGAAAACCTGTGTTTTCTTTTAGAAATCAAAAAAAAGTATTAATTAACTTAATTAAATAAAAACAAATGCCATTAAAAAGAGTGGCTCCCCTTTTCTATTCCTCCCCCTACCGGTTATAACACAGTTGCGAACTGCCAGACCTAGAGCACAGGGCCACCATGAGAAAAGAAAAATCCAGAAAGCTAGAAAGATCCATGCCAAAGTTCAAAAGAGTCATCAACCAACCATCTGCTTCTTTTCCATCTCTGGGGGATATGAAACAGTCTCACCCTGTAGCCGAGGCTGGCCTCCAACTCCCAGACATCACTCTAACTAAACCTGTGATTACAGGCATGCGCCATCAAGCCCAGCTTGGGTAGGTTTTCAAAAACTCAGTGAGACCAATAAGACAGCTCAGTGAGTATAGCCTAGCAACCTGAGTTCCACCCCAAGAACCTATGTGGACTGAAGAAGAGCAGACTCTACAAAGTCGTCCTCTAACGTCTACACAATGCCACAGCACCCCACACACCTGCACTCACATACACCATACACAGACACAGTAATAGTAAAGCAAGAACAGTGGGCTAGAGAGATGGCTCAGCAGTTAAGAGAACTAGTTGCTCTTCCAGAGAACCCGGGTTGGAGTCTTAGCACCCACATGATGGCTCACAACTGTCTGTAACTCCAATTCCAGGGGATGTGACACCCTCTTCTGGCCTTTTGGCATGTAGTGAACAGATATACACACAGGAAATACACCTATACAATAATATAAAAGAAAGAAACTGAGCTTTCTGCCTCTCAAGGTTATGCAGGCTGCCATGCCTGCTCTTGACAGATCTGTGTTGTCTATAGTTATTTTTACAGGACGATTTCAAAATAAAGCATGTAAGGAAATAAAAAATAAAAATTATGCATCCAGAAAGCCCCACAAACGGACAGTAGTATCAGGACATAATAACATGAACGCAATAAATCAATACAATTAATGTAATTAATGACTATCATAGTTATTGAATGAATACTGCAAATGTAATCAATGAATACTACAAATGTAATTAATATCAAGAGTATAATTAACGAATATCATGAGTGTAATTAATATATTGAATGTAATTCATGCCACTGAATTGTGAACTTAAAAATGGTTTCAACTGCAAATATATGTTCATCTAAAAAAATAAGGTGGAATGTAATCACCATACATTACATGTGTGTATGAAATTGAAGACAGCGATGTTCTAAAATAGAAAGTAGGGATGGTGTCATGGGGCTATGAGAATGTTGGACTAAAGTCTATCAAATTGTGCAAACAGGCAAATTGTATACTATGTGAATTATTTGTCAATAAAGATTTTATAAAACGTAAAAAAAAAAAAAAAATATTATGCATCCAGGGGCTGAAGTGGTAGCACACTCCTGCAATCCTACACCCAGAAGGCTGAGGAGAATCACAAGTTCCAGGGTAACCTGGGCTACATAAGACTTGGTCTCAAAAAATAAAAATAGCCAGGCGTTGGTGGCGCACGCCTTTAATCCTAGCACTCGGGAGGCAGAGGCAGGCAGATCTCGGGAGTTCAAGGCCAGCCTGGGCTACCAAGTGAGCTCCAGGAAAGGCGCAAAGTTACACAGAGAAACCCTGTCTCGAAAAAAAAACCAAAAATAAATAAATAAATAAATAAATAAATAAATAAATAAAAATAAAAAATAAAAATAACCTCCACAGTCAAACTATTCTCTAAAATTACTCTATGAATTATTACAATTGTCAGGAATACATGCCTTGACACTTCTAAAAGAGGTATTATCATCTTTTAAATTAAAAGATCACATACCATAACACTTGGGAAGTAGAGGCAGAAGAACCAAGAGTACAAGGTCATCCTCAGCTGTATACAGTGAATTTAAGGCCCATCTGGGTTCCATGAGATCTTGCCCCAAAAAAGGTGCCCATTAGTAAATGTGCACAGCCCCCTCCCTCAGCATCTGAAAAGGCATTTTTCTGATCCTACTCTAACAGTTAACTTCGACAGATAAAATGCAGTCAGTGACTACCTCATGACTCCTAGAAGGTTTAAGAAAGACTCCAGACTTCTTCAGTTCAGACAGCCATTTAAGAATTAAGAATGAAACAGAAGCAGGAAGTTGAAAAAAGTAAAACCTGGTGAGTTGGAGAAGTAGGACAATCAGTAAAGCATTTGCCTTGCAAGCATCAGGACCTGAGTTTGATCCCCAGGATCCAGTTTAAAACCAACGCTCTGTGTGGGCGCATGTCCTTATAACCCCGAGTCTGGGGCAGTGCAGACAGGCGGATCCCTGAGCCCCACCGGCCAGCCTATCCTATTTGGTGAGCTCCAGACCAGACACCATCTCAAAAAAACAAGTCAGGGCCTACAGGACGGCTCAGTGGGTAAAGTGGTTGCACCAAGTGTAATGAGCAGAGCTCCACCTCCAGGACCCACATGGTGGAACAACAGAACCTACTAAAAGCTGTCCTGTGATTTCCATGCACACTCCATGGCACAGGCATGCACACAAACACAATAAATACAACTTTCTTCTTCCAAAAAAGATGACCAGCACAAGGGATGACAGCGAGGCTGCCCTCTGACCTCATGTGCACGCACACACACACACACACACACACCAGCACAAGGGATGACAGTGAGGCTGTCCTCTGACTTCCAAAGCACACTCACAGAGGTGCATCTGCACACACAGGGCTACCCCGACACGCACACCTCTTACCAGTTCACTGGCAAGAATTAATACTCCTGAGAGATAATCTTCCACATCCAGATGAAATCCTTTTTCCCGATCTGGTTCAACTACAAAACATCAGAATAAAAGACAGTTTATTATCAAGGCAATTCAAGCCGAACAATATAAATAAATATACACACGTACACAGTTAAATAAAGAGAGAGAAATTTTCCTAGCTTCTTAGGGTGTTCCCACCCTACAACCAACTCTACAGATAATACTACTGCACGCTCCTCAGGCTGGCCACCAACCTTGAGGACTGAGTTCAATACTGGGAACTGACGGACACGAGAGAAGAGGAACCAACACTCAAGCTGTCCTCTGACCTCCATATGAGCGTCACACGTTCTGTGCACACACACTCACAGACATCAAAACCTAAGCTAATGTACCTGACTCTACAGATCACACAGAAGCACTTACTGCCAAGAATCTCTGTAACCGCCTCTCGAGTCACCAGGGTCTCTGTTTCCAAATACACTACGAACGCTGCCAGGAAGACAAGACGCTGGAGCACAAACCGCCAGTGCTCGTGAAACCTGCACAAAGGCAGAGCAGGCGCCAGGTTAGGGCTGTCACAAGGATGCATCCCACAGATCAGAAATGGGGCTCTACAAACAAAATCTATGTGCAACCCCAACACATACAACAGACAGAAGCATCTCAGCACTCAAATACCTTAAATAGATCTGGCTAAATTTGACAAGTTCAGTTTTGTAGTATTTACTTGTAAGTTTAATCAATAAGAAGCACAACCCAATTTTTTATTAATATGAAAATTAAAACTGAAGAGGACTCAAATGGTAGAGTGTTTGCCTGGTACATACAAAGCCTTGGGTTCTACTCTACTCCACACACAGTATAAACCAGGCATGGCGGCACACATATGTACTCCCAGCATTCAGGTAAAGGCAGGAGGGAGAGATGGTCAAGGCCATCATCTTTCAGTATACACCAAGTTTTAGGCCAGCCTGGACTAAAAGGAAAGAAAGGGGAGGGGGAGAGGGGGAGGAATGTTTCAATCAAATTACAATCTCCAAACAACAGATTTTGTTAAAAAGTACCGGTATCCTTAACCACTGTTTAAAGTAAACAGAAGGAAATATGAAAACACGAGTCTGACTGCCACTACTGCCAACGTGACTTTGCTGTTCCTTCAACAAAGACGTTTATCTGTTCCAGGAATCATTCAACACCTGTTTTCTCCTGCCTCTTTACAAAACCTAACGTCATAAAATAGTGCTATTTTTCTTACAAACCTGTAATACTGTTCCGCAGGGAACTTGGTCTTCAGAGACGTTAGATGTGTTTTCACCGTACCAAAATGTTCTCGGGCTTTCAGGCACCTCTTTGGAACTAATCAGAAAAGATAATCAAATTTAGTAATGAAAAACTTATCAAATTGCAAGTACAGTTTTTACTTAAAAATCTATGTAGTCTATCTGGACATCAATCAACTTAAAACCAGAGACGACTACTCCTCAGCTGCTATTCCTATCAGTCCTCAGATACCTGACTGTGTCTACCTCCCACTGTGATCAAAGAGAGCTTTTACTGATTATTCTAAGACTGATAAAGTCCACATCACTACATAAAATGACTTGTCTTGGAAACCTGCAAGCTATAAGACTCTAAGAGAAAATCATTTCAGCTCTTCGCTATCTATGCTGGATGAAATCTTACACGGGGTTCTATGTCTAACTTGACATGTTAGAATTTCAATGAAAGGGCTGACTATAAACATATGAATCTTAGAACATTTTACACTTGTCACATCATATTTACAAGTGTATATTAAAAGGTATTCAATCATCAGAAGCATACATTAAAACACACACACAGTGAAATCTGAGGTTCAAGTCAGAGGAACACAACTCAGTACCAGCCAAAGCAATAAAGCAAGACTCTTGCTGAAAAAACAAAACACCACCAACACACATATACCAACCAACCAACACACACACCCTCATGCACATTAGCCAAATAAAAGTTCTTAGATGAACAAGAGGTTTTTAAGCATTTGTAATTAATGCCAATAGACTGTCACAGCAACAAACATCCCAATTAATTAATTAATTAATTTTGGTTTTTCGAGACAGGGTTTCTCTGTGCAGCTTTGCGCCTTTCCTAGAACTCGCTTTGGAGAGCAGGCTGGCCTAGAACTCATAGAGATCCGCCTGGCTCTGTCTCCTGAGTGCTGGGATTAAAGGCGTGCGCCACTACCGCCCAGCCAAACATCCCTAATTTAAACCACACATCTATGCACAAGTCGAAAGCAATCAAAGTACCAAGAATATTGCAAATCCATAAAATGATCAAGCCACTATTCTCTAATTTTTACTACTATAAAGACAGCATAATGGACATTTTATACAATAAAATGACACAGATGTATGGGGTATATCTTCTCAATGGAAAGTGACTTAGAGACTGACAGATTGAACAAAAAACTTCAATAGCAAATCAAAGACTTACTGTCCTGAAAGCCAGTGCCCTGATGGACCCCTTGAAGCAGGGTCAAAATCTCCCGTGCAGTTTGTTCTAAACTCTGTACAACTTTTCGGATTTCCTAGAGAATTAAAAATAAAAATCAGATAAGGTCAGTGTATTCATTTTCACAGACTCAAACACACATTGCTACCACAACCTCATAGCCAGTCACAGCCCTCAGGACCTCCACAAGAAGGGATTCCCCAGGTGTAAACCCACACTCTTCCACTCATTTCTTGTTGTCACAACTCAAGGAGTCACTAAAAAGCCTTAGATTCCTTGGGTAGCCATAGAAGAAAAACAGCCACTTGCACAAGTACCCATCTGAGACCTTATGAAAATGAATAGCTGGCAATGTAAATGTTGTATAGAACAAAGACTTACATACAAGTGTTGAGTGGTTTTCACTCATTCATTTTACAAACACACACTGTGCACATTTAGTGATGGGTATCATGGAACCACTGAAGAAAGCAAGCAATCCCTCTGGCAATTTAATAAATAGGACAGGTAAACATGTTTTCATTTTTCAGGATTTTAAAAGCTAGCAGAAAAGCAACCCTTTACATTGTAAGGTCAGGGTGAGAACTACAAATTGTGCTCTTGGTGTTGCCCATCTCTGTAACCTCAGCACCGAAGATGCTAAAGGCCAAAGGTTCAAGTTCGAGGCCCCCCAGGGCTACACGTCAAGCTTCTGTCTCCGGTGCAAAAGGAAAGAGTCTGCGAAAGCAGGAGATAAATTCCAGCAAAAGCAGACAGTACATCCAAGAGTCCTCAAACAGGACAGTATCTGAAGCACTAGAGGAATGAAAAGGTAAATTTGAACACACACACAGTAACAAGCATTAAAATGAGATCAGGGAGAGAGACATTATGAGCCACAGTACAATCTAGATTTTTTCAAAAAATTTATGTGGGGTGAGAAGCTATAGCATAGTTTGTTTTCGTTTTTGTTTTGTTTTTAAAGGAATGATCACAAGTACTTAAAAAAAAAAAATACCAGCAACCAGTACAGGAAAGGTGTCCTGGAAGATAGCCCCGGGCGTTAACGGAGCCTGGGACTGGAATGCTGAAATAGTGGTATTTCAAAGTGGCAAGAAGGAAAAGTGACATGCAAAGAGGCAGATGACGCTGAGGAGCAAGAAGAGAAGTCGAGTCCGGAACCGAGAGGCGGCCTAACCTGAACCCATCGGGCCCGAAAACGAGAGACCGAGCAGGGCGGGACCAAGCAGCCCAGCCTGGCAAGGAAAAGGAGAAAAGGATGGGGAGGCTCGCCTCTCGGATGTCCTGCTCGGCAGCCAAAAAGCCCTGCAGCTCCACGAAGATCTCGCTCACAGACATGGCGCCGGCCGCCCAACAATCAGCCA
>CABHPQ010130134.1:0-11310 GCA_902168405.1 Peromyscus aztecus | reverse complement strand
GAAAAGAAAGCTTTACTCCTGGATAGTTCTGTTCTGCCCTGGCTGGGCTCTTTCCCCAGACAGTGTTCTGACTCAGCAGCACAACTGCTTCAGACACAGTTCAGCTTTACTGTTTTCCCAGAAAGGTCCTTACTCTGTTAGGAAAGCTTTTCTCAGATTTCTTTTTGCAGCTGTGGACCTATCAACCTGGGACTTGTAGGAAAGCAGACAACTGTGCTGTTCCCACTGGCTTTAGCTTTGATTGTTCATTAGCAATCTTCCCCTGGGTCCTGCACCTTCCTGCCTCAGCTCTGTGCTCCAGGAAGTTTACAACTGCAGGAACCCTAGTATCCCCTAAATGCCTTTCGACTCAGAGACACTGGCCAGTTGCCTCTGGGTTTTTGCTCAGAGAGAGGATACAATGCTAACAGTTTGCATTGCTTCAGGGGATCTTTGCATTAGGACAAATAGGAGCACCTCTTCATTCTAAAAACTCAAACAAAACTCACTCAAACAAACTCACTCAAACAAAACTCACTCAAACAAACTCACTCAAACAAACTCACTCAAACAAAACCCTTGATGCCTCAGCTGGGCTGTAACTGAAGAGCTTGGCTTTTTTGCTTTTCTCAGATAAAGTTTTCTGCCCTTTTGGGCTCTCTGTAGATCTTTACCCACACTCTCCCAATCGTTTCCCTCAGGGTACTCTGACCCACTGTCTTTTACTAGCTTGAAGAGACAGCGCTTAGAAGAGGTTTTTAGGAACTTGTCCCTGCCTCCTGCATTGCAGGGAGGAATTTTAAAGCTTGAAAGAGAACGTAGAGGTTTTGCTGTCTTAAGAGGTTTGTTGTTTTCCCTTAGAACTAATTACAGGTGGTCCCCATACTAATATCTTCAGGTGATTCTAATTTTTGTCCTTCTGAGAAAGTTAAAGGCTTTAGTTTTTAAGTTTGAGAGCTTTTGAGAAAGATTGGGGCTCTTTAGAGAGATTTTTCCCCCCAAGTTTTCCAAGAAAAGCTTTTTAGTTTAAGAGAAAGATTTTCCCCCCAGGAGAGAGAAAGACCAACTCTTCCCAAAACTTCCCAACTTTGACTTTGACTTCTTACATCCCCATTTTTGCCTCAGGGAGAAAACACTTTCTCCTGCAGCTTGGACTTAGCATTTCAGCTGTCCCTAGGTCAAAAGCTTCCATAGGAAACTTTTTCTTCCCCATAAGCTCAGAGAAGAGCTTTTTTACTACCCGTAAAGCCCAAAGAAAGATTTTTTTCCCAGTTTGCGTTCATAGCCCCCAAAGTTAGAAAATTGGAGTTTTTCTGTCTAGTTGCCTTATCTTAATTTTTCTACACAATCTTACACTTCTAAGTTTTTTCTACACTATATTACTACCCTATACCTTATACTTATTTTTCACAGATAGAAATTGAGAAAGGGATAGAAGATAGAAAATTTTGACAGAAGAGAATTTCGCTGCAGCATCGGACATCCTTCCAGTCTGCTTTCCTTTTCTCTCGAGGATAAAACCCCTGCCCCTCAATATATATCTATATATCTATATCTATATATATCTATATATATATAATATATATATTTTCCATAACACCAGCATGCCTTTCCACTGGCAGGGCTGACCCACACTTTTGCCAAAAAACTCTGTAATAAAACTATTATTTTCCTTTATCTTTGGTCCCTATTACTTTGTCTTTAGTCCCTGTTCATTTGTCTTAGTGCCCTTTTTTGTCTTTAGTCCCCCCTTTTTCTTTTTCCTTTTTTCTTTAGTCCCCATTTTTTTCTTTAGTCTCTTTTTTCTTTTTTCTTTGGTCCCTGTTCATGGCGCCATTCTGTGGGGCATTTTCCCACCAACCCCACAGCTTCCCAGAGTTTTCTTGAGTGTGAGCAGCAGGAAATATTAGATAGAAGGATTTATTGCAGAGAATCTTGCAGAGATAAACAGGTAGTAAATAAAGGATAACCTCGAGAGGGCCTGGAACCTTTTCCAATGAGCCCAGACTGTCTCTGCCCCAGGGTTTTTATAGAGATGCCAAGGGGTGGAGCAAATGACCTCCTCCCCCCAGCACAGCCAAGTGCAGACCATCTCAGACACCTGCACTCAGGCCTGTGGTCCTAATCATCCTCTATGGGGACCTGCTGGGTAAAGCCATGAGGAACCCGAGAACAGGCTCCCACAAACATGGATGGAAACATTTTGTTTGATAGGGATGTATTGTAAAATTATGAGTCAAATGAATATTTTCCCCCAAATTTACTTTGAGTCAGGTTATTTTATCCACTTAATAGAAATGAGACTACTCCACCATCCTGTTTACTGCTCAAAATGAAAAGAACCCAGATTGTCAATTCAAGGACATCTACCAGGCCTTTAACTTGAAATACATATTTAATTGTGATCTATGGGACACAAATTTGAGTCTTTTTCTGTGTCACTAATGTATAATTCCTTAATGCTTTCATTCCTGCAACCATGTACATAAAAGCTCCAAAAAATGGACTTAGTAGATTGTCTTCATATATATCAGCATACTGATTCATACTTAGTTTACAAGGAAGAGGTTGGAATGGAAATATTTGAGAAGTGATGGAATGAAGAGAAAAGAGGGGAAAGTGGTGTAATATCTTTTAAATAAAATGTATAGCAATAAATTTTAAATAAAAAGTGGGGCTAGAGAGATGGCTCAGCAATTAGTAGCATTGGGGGTTGTTACAGAAGACCTAAGTTCTATTCCCAGAACCCACATGGTAGCTAACCATTTGCTGTAACTCCAATCCCGGGCATCTCCTGCTTTTTTTTTCTGGACTCTGTAGATACTGTTCACAGACACATGTAGGCAAAACTCTCACATAACTAAAGTTAAAAACCAGTTAAAGCCGGACAGTGGTGGCATACGCCTTTAATCCCAGCACTCAGGAGGCAGAGCCAGGCGGATCTCTGTGAGTTTGAGGCCAGCCTGGGCTACAGAGTGAGTTCCAGGAGAGGCACAAAGCTACACAGAGAAACCTTGTCTTGAAAAACCAAAAAAAAAAGTTAAAACAGAAAAAACAAAAAAAATTTTCTTCAGTGGTTTCCAAGTCCCGAGACAGATGGCAGCCAGAGATAGTTAGAATGAACTCCTTTTTTGTCCTGAATGGAAGGAGCTGTGGCCTTCTTCAGAGCCAGCCTCCACAAAGCAAAAGCAGCCTTGTTCTGAGATGAAAATAGCTCAGCAGAACCTTCCAGTTAAGAGCAGTGACCACAGTGCTGATAGGTGACTTTTCCTTGAAGTTTTCTGTATTTGTCCTCTCTATCTTTTATATCTGAGAGAATTGTTACATTGGTACAGATATCTTTTAGTTCAAACATCAAGATTAACAGGTATCATAAGCTCCAAAGCAATCTACTTACATAGTGTCTTTTCTGCGATTTTCAGCTAAGACCTTGTGGTACAAGATGAACATGCCAGAGGCATTTCTTTCCTTCATTTTTATAATTTATATTTGTTCCTGCATGGGGTAAAATTATCGCTTGACTAATAGTGCTGTGTTTTGTTGTTTTTCATCTGTCCACTGTGGAAATTGTGCTAGTTAACACAATTTCTGTGTTCACAGATGCATTATTCCTTGTTCCATTTCTCTCTAAGTATTCAACTTATTGTGAAGACTTCACTACTTATTATTAAATTGCCAAGAGATTAAATTTCATAAGAAAACTCCTAAGGCAATGGAGCTATCATTTATCCTTCTGGTAGAAGAAGGACAGGTTGTCAGGGACAAGGACAGAATCTCTAGTTAATGGAAAAATACAGACCCCCCCATAAGACAGTGAACTAGATCATCTTACAGTCAGGTTGCCTAGCAACAGGACATTGAGTAGAGCCCTTGACCTTTTCACCCTGTATACATCCTACATAAACATCCTGTTAGCTTGCCCCACCCTATGCAGATGACAGCTTCTTGCTCCCTCCACCCTGCAGGAACTATATAAACCCTCCTGGAGAAAAATAAAGTTGCACCTTGATCAGAATCTTGTCTTGGTGTATTTCCTTTGTGTCTCCTGTCCCTATCATTCCATCCTTAGGGTAGTTGAGAACCCGTTGAAGCCCCGCTGTCCAGGGCAACTGGCGCCCAATGTGGACGAAACCACCTCTTGAGGATCCAGAATGTCATCTCCCAGAGGAAAGACCAAGGCCTTGGTGAAGTTGTTGGATCCCCTGAAATTGCCCGGTTCAGGACGTGATCCCAGAGGAGAGCGGAGGCGACGCAGGTAAGAAAGTGACAAGCCATGGGACAGGCAACTTCATCACAAGATTTATTCATTTCTGGCCTAAAAGAGCCCCTCAAGACACAAGGAACTAGGGTAAAGAAAAAAGACCTTAAAGACTTTTTTGATTATTAATGACATTCTTAGGGTCTATAAACATTCCCCTGACATACAAGAGGTTATTGATATAGGAGAAAAAAATCTTCAAAGAAGCCATTCGCTCCTCCTCTACCTGCCCTAAGACCCCACCCCCACCGAGTGCTTTCTTGTCCGCCTTTGGTCTGTCCCTCAGATCACGACCTGCGCTCTATGGAAGAGGGGACACTCATGACTTTTAAACCTAGGAATCCCCAGGAGTCTGCCCCTGCCCATCTTTATCCCTCTGTTAATAATTTTACCTCTAACTCCCCTCTAGACCCTACCGAGGAGGCTTCCCTAGAGAAAGGGGTGGCCTGTTACCACAATCCAGACTGCCCTCCCCTGCAAAAATCTCCCCTTAAAACAGGAGTCCTTGGGCCCTTTTAAACCACCTCAAAAATCTCCAGCGGTTCCCCCTTCTGTAATGCTCCCTCCATATGTTTCTCTGTCTTCCCACTTTTGGGGGCCTGTTCTTGATGAGTTCCCCCCTCAACAGAGTAAGGCCAGTCTGGAGGGGGTGGTGGTGAAAGATCTTGAAGTGTGGAAGGTATTGACAATGGTTTGTCTTTATGAAGGGAGCCAGAACCAGCCTTGAAAGTAGTTCCCAAAACTGAAGTGCTGGCAGAACTAGATGCTTGCTGTTTTAGAGGGTCAAGTCTTGGTGGCACTGGAGGGAGGGAAGCTTGTGAGGACATGTAGAATGGAGAGAAAGGCCTTTCCACCTTGGCACCTGCCAACTCCTTCATCATGAAGAGAGAATCAGAAAGGCCAACAGAAAGAAGGAAAGTCTGAGAAGGCCAGCAGCCTTCTGAGTCTCATGATGTGAGGTAGGAAAACATTCAGCATTAACACCATTGCTGATCATCACAGAAAGACTTAATCCTGTTAATGGTGCCATAAAAGAGATACACTCTTCTCCAAGATGGTTACCAGAACTCCTGATTAGAGCTGTAAATATACCTGATCTGCCCAGGAGAGATGGCCCCTCTCCTGACGAAACTTCTTCTGTTTCAAATGCTGTCCCTCCAGCAAGCCCTTCAGGCTGTTGTCCTCACCCACAGCAACCCCCACCAGCCCTTTAGCTCTGTTATCACTCTGCCCCACCCTTTTATGAAAGGAATGGCTGTTAATTTAGCTTATGTAGTATGTGGGTCACCAACTTCCGTTCCCTTTCCTTGGAGTTCCATTGGCTGAGCTCTAGCAAGCGTGTCAGTTAGAATGGCACGTGAAAAAAAAAGATGGGGAAACGATCTTTATTACTGATTAATAATGCTATGTCAGCTTTCCAGAGTTCCTGTGGGGGGACAGTGGGAACTTTGCAGCAAACTGTGTTTGAGACCTTTCACACAGCACACACAAGTCCCATAGTCAGTCACGTTCTGGGCTGAAGCAGGGGCCCTGCTTGTCACAAATCCAGTCTGACAGCAGGGGCCATGTTTCCAAGGGCAGTGCTGAATTTTCATCCAAAGTGTCAGAAAGGCTTGTCGGACATGCTGGCCTTGGTGTCACAGGCGGTCATAGCTGTGTTGGGCCAGTTTGACATAGCCTATGGCTGGCAGGGAGCACAGCAAACAGGGCAGCACCAAAGAGAGGGCACCCATGAAGGACCATCGGGTACAGCAGTTGGAGCGGGAGTAGGAGCAGAGATGGTCAGCACAGGAGCCCTCATCATTCTCATTGGTGCAATGGTAGAAGATGCCTTGTACTAGGCACATGCATGTGCCATAGACCCAAATCTTCCTTGCTCAGTTGATTCTAACCTTCTGCTTATAATGATACTCTTTTTAAAAAATCCTGTAACACTGATGGCAGAGGAAGCCCACCGATCCCATCATACGTAGTGCATCTGCAAACCACTGGGTCGGATTGCTGTGTTGCCACTTAGGGCACTCAGGGGCCTTCCACCTAGACTAACCTATTATTCCTCAGATCAATTCCAAGATCTCTAGGAAGAGAAACTGTACTGAGATGACTGCCTTGATGGGAGCCTGTTACTGCCATCACATTAGCAGTCCTTTTGGGGGTTGGAGCAGCAGGAACAGGCACAGGGATTGCCCTTCTAGTCCTCTCCAACTAATATTACTCAGAACTTCGACTGTCCATAGATGAGGATATTGCCCAACTTGAATGGGGAGTTTCTGCCTTCAAGTCATCCGTTTCCTCCTTAGCTGAGGTAGTTTTACAGAACAGGAGAGGCCTGGATCTCCTCTTTCTACAACAGGGTGGCCTTTGTACTGTGCTCAAAGAGGAATGTTGCTTCTTTACAGATCACAATGGGGTAGTCAGGGACAGTATGGCTAAGGTTAGAAAAGGACTAGAAAAAGAGAAAAAGAAAAGGAGAACAAGAGCTTGGGTGGTTCCAGAATTGGTTTTCCACCTCCCCTTGGCTAACGACCCTTCTTCCCTCCCTCCAAGGACTTGTTGTAGGCCTTCTCCTGGTCCTTGCCTTCTGGCCATGGGCACTTTCCCTGCTCACTCAGTTCATCCGAAGCCAAATAACAGACCTGCGGGCCAGGCAGATCCAGGTTCATTACCACTGCCTTGATAAGCAGGACTCCGGGGTTGAAATTTGCCCTGATGAGAGATGCCCCACACAGACTCCTTCCCTCAGGGGAAGCTGCACCTGTGTGTGGGAAAAAGGTTCACTCAAGGCATGATTGGAGTGCAGCTGGGACTGCACAGGCTGGGGACCATGGTACCCAAAAATCACGAGAGCCTGGATTATATACCCTGTTGCATAGCGTTGTGCAGTAGCAGCCTTGTGCTTACTCATTTCTGCTCCCTCAAAAAACTGCATGGTCCATTGATTCCCACACTATGGGGATGCCTATGGTGCTTGAGTCTGGAGAGACATTCCCTCTCAGACCTTTTTTCACAACCTTTAGAGGGACAGGGCCTCTGTAATCCTCCATGCAAAGCCTCTTTCAGACCCCACCTTTTAGACCATTCGAACCTGGTTTATGTTGGCCCTTAGATATATTACTAAGAAGGAGGAGATGTCAGGGACAAAAACAGAACCTCTAGTTAATGAAAAGATACAGACTCCCCCATAAGACAGGGAACTAGATCATCTTACAGTCTGATTGCCTAGCAAAGGACATTGAGTAGAGCCCTTGATCTTTTCACCCTGTAAACATCCTACATAAACATCCTGTTAGCTTGCCCCACCCTATGCAGATAACACCTTCTTGCTTCCCCCACCCTGCAGGAACTATATAAACCCTCCTGGAGAAAAATAAAGTTGCACCTTGATCAGAATCTTGTCTTGGCGTATTTCCTTTGTGTCTCCTGTCCCTATCATTCCGTCCTTAGGGTGGTTGAGAACCCATTGAAGCCCTGCTGGCCAGGGCCACAGGTCATGTTGTTTATGATCTAGTTTCTGCTTTTCTCTCCTGGTTTTCTGAAGTCCCTGTGACAACTAGGTTAAATGTACCTTTAGTTCACCTCTCCTCGATGTGAAGCCACAGAACAAACACTATCTATTGTGTACTAAAATCCCTCTTTAATTGTTAATATTCTGGATACTCTTCCTCCTGGGACAGAGGGAACTCACTCTCCTCCACAATGTGCAATGGATCTTGCAAGCTAACCACATTGTGTCTAGGAGGAAGAAGGGGAAGTGACTATAGAGTGTGGGAAGATAACAAGATCTGCTGCTGAAGCCAGGGGCAAGTGCTATTGAAATGCAAATCTTTGCAGATCTGGAAAAGGCCTGGGTCTGGGGTGGAAGACTGGGCCAGGAACCACTCTGCTGTGTTCTGTAAGCACACTGTAACCCTAGGGATGCACTCTTTGTCACTCAGGCCTCAGAAGTCAATTAGGGACTCCAGTCTGACCTACCAGTGAGAAGTAGTGCAGTGCTCTTCTGGGAGGCATGCATCAGGCTGGCTTTGTAGCAGAACAGGCACCAGTGGTATTGTGTACTGGTCTGTGAGCACTACTTCACGGAACTGTGAAGGGAGCCTAGGTAAACTGGGAAGCCACTAGATGGAGAGTGTGGGGCTTCTGTCCCCAGATGGGGAAGGGCAACTGGTGAGCTTAGGGATAAAACTGTAGTCTTAGTGGAACCCTGTGGCTAGATTCAGTGTCTTGTGAGGTCCCATGTGATCATTGTACCTCCCTGGGTGCAGGTGCCCACCCCTGAATACTCTATGGGATGCATCTGTGCAGAGCATTGGGATCAGGGAACTGCATGTAGAAACATCTTTGTGCTCAAGGTCAACATGCTTTTGGTGCATCCATAAAAGGCAGGTTGCCAAATTTGGAGAGGCCTTGTTTCTCCAGTATCTTTTAGACATTTGACACTTAACTTTTCTGTGTCAAATAAATTTATAGTTAATTTTGTGTAGGTAGTAAAAAACACCTCATGTGTGAAGAACCAAAGCACCCCCATTTCAAGCAAGCCCCTCACTCCAGCTTGAAACAGGCCTGAGTTTAAAAATTCTCAGAGCTACTAACATAGGTCTCAGGACAAAGTCAGGATGTTTGAAGAGCCATCTGGTAGCAACTGATGAACCATCGAATGCCCCAATGCTGGAGATGGTCAAAAGTACAAAGTCAGGATGTTTGAAGGACTATCTGGTAGCAATTGATTAACCACAGAATGCCCCAATGCTGGAGATATTCTATAAAGTTTGACAAACAACCAGTTAAAACTACAAAGTAAGATAACACAGAAATTCTGGAAAGCCCCTAAAACTTGAACCAATCAGAGTTGCACCCATAACTAGCACCCCTAAATGATGTATCCTTGTGGTTTTTGGCTTTAAAACCTGAGCTTGCAGGGGGCAGGCACCTCCTCCAGCCTCTACTGTGTTGGATGGCTTGATGAGGTCCCTGTCCCTGCCACAGGGATTGAACTGCTTCAATAAAGCTTGCTTTTGCATTTCAATGAGTTTGTGTCCCTGGTGGTCTCTTCAGGGGGGGTCTCTTGCCCAGGGCACAACACTGTATTGGGTAGCGTGTCACTACTAAGCTGTGATATAAAACAGTAGAATTGGTGATATGAAGGATTTACCAATGCTTAGGAGATAATAAGGCTTACAAAGTACAATTTAATTGAGTGAAAGCTGCCTCTAAACCATGCCAAAGATTAGTTTGTTAACTAAGACTTAGAGATTAGGATGCTACGAAATATATTTATTCACCAGGATTGTCTCAATATTTGTCTCCAAACCATGACAGAGAGACAGCCTTGATTTACAACCAGCACTAGGCCCATCCCTATTGTTGCTAGAGAGCTTCTCTTCAGCTCCCAAGTCCCGCCAGTCTCCAGCTACAAAGTCCTGCCAGTCCCAGAGCCCACTTACAAAATAAACACACAGACTCTTATATTATTTAAACTGCTTGGCCATTAGCTCAGGCCTATCATTGTCTAGCTCTTACTCTTATATTTAGCCCATTTCTATTAATCTATACTTTGCCACATGGCTCATGGCTTACTGGTACCTTACATCTTGCTTCTTCTGGTGGCGGCTCCAGGCAGTCTCCTGCTCCACCTTCCTGTTCCCTCAATTCTCCTCTCTGTTAGTCCCGCCTATACTTCCTGTCTGGCTACTGGCCAATCAGTGCTTTATTAACATATTTGTCATACAGAACATCCCACAGCACTTCCCCTTTTTTTCTTTTTCAAAAAGGAAGGCTTTAACTTTAACATAGTAAAATTACATATAACAAAACAATTATCGAGCAAGAATTACAGCTACAATATTAAAGAAGATATCCTATCTATCTTATATTTGTGAGTTTAAGGTTCTATATCTAACTTTTCTTTTATCATAACTGAGGAAATTATAACTATCTAGTCTTTAACTACATCAAAGACCTCAGAAGGAATATAATGGTACCTGAGAAATGGTAGATGGATACAAGCAACTTTCGGGAGTCTTGCAGGGTAGACAGAGACAGCTGGCAGCCTGGACAGTCATCCAAAGTTCTCTTGTAAAGTTGGGGCATATGTTTTCAGCTCAGAGGCCTAGAGTCTCTCAGTCATTTTTTTTTGTGTCCTGTAGAATATCTGGCAGTTTCCTCTGCAAAGCAGGAACCTGAAGGACCATTTTGTTAAGCAAAGTTCAGTGGTCACCTTCTCATGGGTCCTGCATGTCCAACTTTTAGGCATTGGCACCCTATCTCAGATAAAACAGAGTTCGAGATGGGTTGAATGCATAGGGCCAGAAGGACAGAGAGGAAGGCTGAAGCCTTATGTAGCAAATGTAGCAGTAAATCTTTGGGGCCGAGATCTGTTACAACAGTGGAATACCCAAATTAAAATTCCTACACTCTCAGAAAAGGAATACAGACCAATGCATGTTTCTAGGAATAATATCATAACATGCTATAAAAAACAATCACCAACCATTCAGGCTGTATACAAACAGAACACAACTGCTGCTGAACTCTCAGAAGTACCAACTGCCTTACCTTTAAAATGGCTAACTAATAAACCTGTCTGGGTTGGACAATGGCCTTTGACAAAAGAGAAGCTTCAAGCTTTAGAACAGCTGGTTCAAGAGCAGTTAAATGCTCAACACATTGAAGAATCTACCAGCCCTTGGAATTCTCCTGTATTTGTTATTAAAAAAAAGTCTGGTAATTGGAGGATGCTGACAGATCTGAGAGCTATTAATAAAGTAATTCAGCCAATGGGCTCCCTACAAACTGGGATGCCCCTGCCATCTTTGCTACCCAAAGAATGGCCTATAATAGTTATTGACTTAAAAGACTGCTTCTTTACCATACCCTTACAAGAAAATGATAGAGAAAAATTTGCCTTCACAGTACCTAATTATAACAATTCTCAGCCAGTCAAGAGATATCAATGGAAAAAAGACTAGCAGTTATAGTTACAACTTAGTATATATAATATCTTAGATAGAACATATTAAGTATTAGATTCAGGTTCTTTAGGATAGGACACCTTTTGGAATGATCTTTGTAACATG
>CABHPQ010130133.1:0-13973 GCA_902168405.1 Peromyscus aztecus | reverse complement strand
AGCCCACAGGAGGAAAAGTATGCTTCATACTGTAAATCTGGAGAACAACAGTGGCTGACAAACTCACAGACCCCTGGGGTGGCCCTACCACAATTACTATGGTAAATAGACATATCAAACTGCCCTCCAAACTCACATCTCTATATTCGTAGGTTAGTGAACTCTCAGCCCTCATCAGAGAAGTTTCTTAGTGTAAGGAGCTGTGAAAAACACTGGAAACAGTAAAAACGCAGAGTTCCCAGTCACATATGTCATATTTATATACACCTTCCTCTGAGTTTCAGAGACCATTCTGGAAGAGGGTGCGTAAAGATTTTAAGAGCCAGAGGTCAAGGAGGATTGGCATAAAGTGGCATCTTCTGGACCTGACAGTCCTGCTACACTTAGGAACTCTGAGGTCAAGCCAGTCAGTCTTCTAGCATGGAAGGGAGAGGAGCTCACTAGAGCCCCTCCCCCAGCTGAGAAGCTGTTGACAGCTGATAGTTTCTGGAGGAGGAAGAGTCAGTTTTCTTTAGGGTCCTGACGCAAGAGTAGGTTGAACAAAACTCAGTGGATAGCCCCACGCCCATGAGAATACGGACATGTAAGTTGACCTTGGTAGGGTACCAAAAAAAAAAATGACACCAACTTTGGGAGGATTTAGGAAAAATGAAGGGGAATATGATACAAATACAATGTATTCACGTATGAAATTCTCAGAGATTTAATTAAAATGTATTATTTAATAGTTCATTGTTTAATGTTAAAATTCTTATGAAATCTTTCATTTTTAAAGGAAAAGCGTGTGACACTCTCACTGAATTCTGCTCTGTGACATTGGAAGTCACTGGCACTGCAGTTCAGCTCTATGCACACTGGACTAGAAGATTTGGCTGTGGAGCCAGATGATGGGCAGGGCTCAGAGATGCTTTTCAACCATTTTCTTCAATCTTCAGAAATGTGAAATGCTGCCTGGTGATCCTTAATGAGGCCTTTGACAAATGTCTCATCATCTTTAGGATAAAGGGAATGTTAATTACCATTTAATTTTCTTTCTGTTTGGGGGAAGTACATACCTTGACTGTGAAGTACCCTGGAATCTGAATGAAACATGAAAAAAATGGAAAGCCATGGGACTCAGTTACTTAATTTTGAGAAGATTCATTATTGCTTCTCTCTACCCTGAGGGCCTTGCAAGAAAGAGCACTGGGGCATGGCTATTGATTGACACCTGTAATTGTTCAGGTGGAATATTCTGGGCATAGTGGGAGCAGAAAGCCTTTGCCACATTGTTCTATAAGCTAACCATATGTACTGACTGATTTACAAACTCAAATATAGAGGCCACCCTCCTTGTAGAATAGGTACAGTTGCTAAAAATATAGGTCCATAGAAGATCATTTAACAAAATGCTTTTAAGAGCTATTTCATATATAAGGTATAACCATATAAGCTATTAATTTTTATCAACTTGTATATGAAATTTGAGTGAATAACCTTGCTGTTTGACTCCTCTTCTTCAGTGTCCAACATGCATAACCTTTAGGTAGATAGGCAGAGGAGCTTGGTTCCGGATGTATTGATGTGTATCCCACTTGTTCCTGACCTCCTTGTCACTGCAGAACCTTTTCCCAGCCTCCACGTTGAGATCAGGTGTGAAGATTGCATTCCTTGTGTGCTAATGTGTTTCCATCTGTAGCCGTGGCTCTAATGGAAGATGTTAGGAGCAGAGCCAGGTGGTGCCCACCCACCAAGGCTCACTGATGGAGTTCTCACCATTTTTGAATCAAGACATCAATCCATATATAGGCAAATGAACAAGAGATGTGATAAAAGCTTTGGTTAAGATGATCCAGTTATCACTAGGAAAGGTGACCCCTTCTCTGGATAACTACTGATGTTTGTGAACTGAAAACATCCTTCCTCTGATGCTGGACCAAGGGCATTGCATCCAGAGTTTGAAACTCCTGTCCAGGAGTGGGGGCAGTCAGGTAGCTGCAGCTCAGAACTCCTTAGAATGTCATTTGAAAGTCTATGGGAGAGCCAGTGAAACATTTGGTTGCTGGCCTTTGTTTTCATACTGTCTGATGGGCTCTCGTATCTCTGAAGGGATAGGATGTATGCAAGGTAAACAGAGTGAATCAGACCTAGATGGAAGGAAAAGACCTGTGTCCGTGGATGTCCAACTGTAAGGAAGGGTTGTTGATTTACCAGACCATTAAAAGCCACAGGATGTTTTCCACAAAAGTCCTGCAAAGTCCGTAGGGTCCTGAGAGGAATGTACATTGACAAAGGCCAGGGGAAGGGGAGGCAGAGATCTATGTAGATTTCCAGTGAACTCACCAACAGATCTGCCACCTAAACTTCACCAGATCGTCAGGGACAAGTCTAGAGTTGCAACATGTCAGCCTCTAGTTCCTCTAATTGAAGGAGCACAGCATATTTCACTGTTGCTTTAACAGGAATCTGGACCTGACTGTGTTTAGGGTCCATGCATGGGATTTCACTGGGAGTGCATTCATCCTCATGTGTCTCTCACTGGAAAACACTTTCCAGATTCTTGGTGCCCTGTGACCCACGCAGCACCTTTGTTCCTTCTCTGCCTTGCAGCCCTTCATCAGCAACTCTCTAGAAACTGGTGCTAACCGATTTTGGAGCCGGAAGGAGTGGGTAGCAGCCCCTCCCACTAGGAAATTTTATCACAGAGATTTCATGACTAGGGAAGCACTCCTGCCCCCTTGGACCTTTTCTTTAGTTTTCCCTGGGAGACTCCAGCTTGAAGATACAAAGCATGGACAGAGGTGCAGTGGTCTTCAGGATGAGGTCTGAGAATTCAGATATGTGTTGTGTACATGGACACAGCAGGTGAGAAAGAGATGTGCTAGCTACCCACACTTGCTGTTTGTCAATGACTGTCACAGCCTGGTCTTTAAATCTTCAATCCAAAGTTTGAAAACCTTCTGTTAGAAGTATAGGGAAAGAGCCAAAATAAGCATTCCAGGATAAACCATGGTTGCAGATGAACCTCATATTTATTGAATTCTGTATACACAATGCTAGGGCATGAAATGCACAATAAAGAATAATATAACACTACTCTGCTTCAGAACTGTTTTATATACAGAAGATGAAGGCAGAGATTTATAGAAATCACTGTATAATTCCATCTTCTTTTAGGTAGGCCCTGGTGGGAGTTTAAGGAATCCTCAGTAACTACTTCTAGACAGTGAACAAGCCAAAAACATGCCTCCAGAGGAGGATCTTCAAGGTTTCCCATTACTCATTAGCATTAAAGTTATGTCTGTATTCCTGGTCCATCACCTTCTTAACCCAATGGGTTACTTGATGTTTCTGATCAGGTCATGTTGAAGACCAAGGTCAACAGGGAGTGGGAAGGGAACCTGGGATGTCAGGCTAAGAGGGTTTGGACCACAGTCTTGTGAGGTTCGTGAAGTTTGTGAGGTTGATGTCACATAGCAGACCACTAATGCTGGTTGTTGTGGTGGTTCCAATTTCCTGTGAGGTCTTGGTGTTGGCTAAGTCACACATGAGATCATCTTGTCCTGGGTCTCTTGTAGACAAGATAGTGGCTGGACAAATAATGACACTTGGGTGCGGCCCACACACCCATCATGGCAAAGTCTGCCCAGGTTGCTTCTCTGGTGTGACTCAGAGATCATGAAGGCCATGATTTGTGATCCTGGGTCCTCCTAGTTAAGCTTATCTCTTGAGTTTGATGAAGAGAGGGTGAGGTCCACAATACTCAGACTTAATTTTGACCCAGGCTTCTTGGTGGTAAGTTAGCCCCCAGCTCACACTGACATTGATTGGCTGGCAGGATCCCATTGAGGTCACTTTATGGTCTTTTTCCATGATGTCATTCTGCAGACCACCACCCCATGGTGTTAAAATGTGTCCAACCTTCCTGGAGTGTGTGTGTGCTCTAGGTCACACTTGAGATCAAAGTGCTGTCCTTGATCTGTTATAGTCTTGATAAAACTTTGGCACAGGGATTCCTGAGTGCGGCCCACACACCCTCTATCCCAATGTGTGCCTATGTTATTTGATATTCAAATGTGACCCAGATGGTCATGAAGGCTGTGAGGTAGTCTTGATTCCCTGATTTGAGCATGGTTGCCTGAGCTGGGTGAAAGGTGTGTGTAGTCTACACATCTCGAAGGTAATATGTGGAAATTCAATGATTAAACCACTAATGCTTTTGTTAGTACAGTAGGTCCATTCTTGTTGGAGGGTTTCTTTTGGGCTAATTCACACATCAACTTCTCCTGTATTTCTTGGAGTCCAGACAGCATGTGGTCAGACTTGCAATGAGGGTGTGGCCCACACACCCCTAAGTACAAGGTCTGCCCGTATTGATTGATGGTCATTTGTGACTCAGACACAGTTAAGGGTGTCATTTGGTCCTGGCTCCCCTGTATTGTTAATGGAGCCTGGGTTTAAAGAAGAGATGGTGTGGCCCACACACACTTGGAATTTGACCCATGGTTCTTGGTGGTCAAACAGCCCCCAGCTTCCATTGATATCCTACAAAATAAACTAGCATGAAGGTAATGCCTGGTGGTCAGACCAGGTCAGGGTCATGGGTATGTCTATTTCCTTTGGTCATTAAGGTGAGGTTTGGTTTTTTTAAGGCGTCACTCCTTTGTGGTTGGATTTTTTTCCTGGATTGCATAGAAAGAGGGTGTGGTTCACACATCCTTGATAGTGATATTAGCCCAGGCTCTTGGGGTTCAAGGAGCAGCCAGGTTCCTTTGAGGTCTGTGTAAGTCCTTGCATCTGTGTTAATCATCAGGTCATCATCAAGATCTGGACCTTGGAGGATATGATGTATCCAAAAGTCAGGTAGTCTGAACAAGACCAACTATGATTTGTCTAAGATTCTTGGTTATAGGCTGTGGCCTGAGATACATTTGAGAAATATTTGTTTCTAAAGAAAAATCAGTTTAAGTCAAGGTAAGTTCTTAGGTCAGACAGCTACAGAGTGCAGCATAACACAATTTTTGGTATTGCATGCCTACACTGATAGGTTATTTAGTGAGCCCTTGTCATATTATGGTGAGGGTATCATCCTTGATCACATGTGTTGAGGATGTTGCCTGGATTGAATGAAGTATGTGTGTGAGAAGCACATATTAGATACTCAGGTTGTCCATTTATATCAATCATTGGTTCAGGAAGTATTGTGGGTGAGTCCAAGGTTATTGATGTTCAAGCTGGCATATGTCTGCATTAATACCTGGTTGGTTGTATTATGCCAATTGAAACTAAGGCCTTGGATCAGACAGCCTCATGGTATATGCTCTAACCACAATGTTTTTCACTTTAGATTTGGTGTGGGCACAGTGCTCTCTGTTTGGGCCCAGGTCTCTTTGGTGAGGGGTTAATCCAGAATGATTTTACTTTAGTGATTGTACAGGGAATCGGGGTTGAATCTGGTTACTTTCACTCCTTTTCGTGGTTTCCCTGGGCCTCTGTCATTTCAGGTGTCGGCCCAGGCCCACAACTCCTCTTGCTTTGGGCCTGGGCTTCTCAAGGGTAAGGTATTAGCACAGGCCCATATCTCTTCTTGCTTTGGGCTGGGGCTTGTTTAGGGTTAGGGTTTGGCCCAGGCATATTCCTTTTGTGGTTTAACCTGGGCCTCTTTCATTTTTGGGATTTCCCAGGCTCATATATCATCTCTTTTTGAGTCCAGGCTTCTTAAGGTTCAGGGACTGGCCCAGGCCCACATCTCTTCTTGCTTTGGGCCTGGGCTTCCAAAGTGCAAAATTTCAGCCCAGGCCCATGTCTCTTGTTGCTTTGAGCCTGGGCTTCTTCAGGGATAGGGTTTGGCTCAGGCATACTACTTTTGTGGCTTAACCTGGGCCTCTTTATTTTTGGGATTGTCCCAGGCCCATATATCATCTCTTTCTGGGCCCAGGCTTCTTAAGGTTCAAGGACTGGCCCAGGCTCACACCTCTTCTTGCTTTGAGTCCGGGCTTCTTCAGGGTAGCATATTAGTCCAGGCCTACATCTCTTCTAGCTTTGGACCTAGACTTCTACAGTGTTAGAGTTTGGCCCAGGCTTACCCCTTCTTCTTGGATTGGCCTGTGCCTCTATAATTTGAATTATTTATCCATGTCAGTATATTATCTGTCTGTAGGCCTGCCCTTTTCATGGTCAGGAGTTGGCCCAAGGCCCAATCTATTCTTGATTTGGGTCTGGGCTTCTTTAGGATCTGCTTTTAGCCCACTCAATACTTTTTTTTTGTGTGCAGGCCTCTTTCACTGCAGGGTTTGTCCCAGGCACACTTCTCTTCTGCATTGGGCCTTGGCAGGACAGTGGTCCATGGAAGACCAGGAAATGCCTCTTATTTGAGTTCCTGCATCTTTAGATTTATGCTTATACCTGGGGTACTTTCATCTCAAACTTTAGCTCAGGATTCTAAGGGTCCATATTTGGCTTTCTCTACTTTCGGTAGGTATATATTGGCTTTTTAGTGTCCAGATTTTAGCCTGGGTACATTGCCTCATTGTATCCTGTTCCTGTTTCTCTTCAGGCTTCAAGCAGTGGAGTCCATGTGTGTCCAAAGCTACATGGTCATTAGCCTTTTTCTATGGTCAGCTTTTCTGAAAATAAAAATAGACAGGTTGATATTGACAGAGAAAAATACTTGGTGTCCTTTTCTGTCATGTCAAATGTAATCAGAATGTCATTGTCCTGTCCCTTAGGAACACAGAGACACATAGCACGCAGTCCAGATGAAATAAATTACACATTATACAAATACATCAAATATGTAGGAGAGAAGGTGGTTGGGAAGTCTTTCCTGATGTATATCCGACTCTGCCTGTGGAGAGCCTTGATGAGCTCATGTGGGAAGATCATTGCTTCTAATAGAAAGAGCTAAGGGAGTCCCAACAAGGGGCCATGCAGTCTTTCATCCTATTCTGTGGTCAGATCCCATGATGGAATATCACAGGGAGTTAAAGGAATCAACAGAGGTTTGTCCTTCATGTGTCTAGAGGATGTCTTGCAAAGGCATTGGGGGCTGTGCAGATCTTCACAAGGTCTCCTTCCTGTGTGGGGATGGTGTCCTCTCCCTGAATGTCATGCATAGCCATGTTCAGTGAGGGTGTCTCTCTGCTCCTTTCTAATGCAGCTCTTCTAAAGATCACATCTTAGTCACCCTTTTTCTATAATGCCTTCTGCATGTACACACACTGGTGTGAGATCACATTTTTACCCAGAGAATTTTCTGCAGTCATTTACCTGAAATGGATCCCTACCCACCTTCTTCAGAGTGTAAATCCTAGTCCACTATAATGGACTCTGCTGCCCTCAGAACTAAATCACAGCCATAACCATGACAGTGACCCTCATGTGAGGTCACAGAGGCCAGGCCTCACTCTGTTTGGGAAAGCGCAAAGGCTGTCCAAGCCCATGGGTGTCTTTTGGACTGGTATTAGGTGAAGTACCAAAAGGCTTCCCTTATGACCATTTCTGGGCAATAGGCTCACAACTAGTTTTCCTTCGCCTACAGGGATCACCACCCCTGGGAAGAGCAAGGCCATGGGGATGTGTTATACTCAGCCCCAGTGTGCAATGTTCAAATCTTCATCTATCATTTCTGCTGATTTTTTTTAATCAGCAGGTTAGTCAAGAGACTTGGAGTGTGCCATCTGTAGGATCCTGTGGTAAATTTGACCTTCAGCCTGTCCCTTTACCACCATCCAATCCAGCTTGAAGGAAGAGGGCATTGAAAGCAGAATATCATGAAATTTCCCAGCCTGGCTATCCCATAGTAGTCACTGACTGTGGTGATATTTGTGATGAAATGTGATATTTTATTTGTATGTTAATAAGTAAAGTTTGCCTGGAGATCAGAGGTCATAGTGAGCCAGGAACAGAAGTCAGGCAGTGGTAGCCCATGCCCTTAATCCGATCACATGGCAGGCAGAGTCTCTGTGTGGTCAAGGACACAGCCAAGCATGGTGACATGAGCCTTTAATCCCAGTACCAACCATAGAGACCTGGAGGTTTGTACAGACAGGCAGTGATGAGGAAATCATGTGGCTGGGCTTAGAGCCAATGAGAAAGCAGAACAGAAAGGCAATAAAAACACAAGTCAGACAGGAAGTAACTCTCTCTGGGGAATCTACTGCAGGTGGTAAGATAAGGTAGTCGTGGCTCCCTGATCTCTTTGGCTATTACCTCTGTAAAAAAAAAAAAGATATATAGAAATGATAGAATAGAGGGTAGATAGATTTTATCTTTTTATCTATCGTATCTATATCTTCTCTTTACTTTTCAGAGTAGATTCAATAACCTACCCTCTATTCTAGCCCAGCTAGCTCAGTTGGTAGAGCATGAGACTCTTAATCTCAGAGTCATGGGTTCGAGCCCCATGTTGGGCACCACCAGCACCTGGCTTCTGCTTAATGGGTATTTGACCTCTGATCTCCAGGCAACTTTATTTATTAACATACAAATAAAAAATCACATTGCACCACAAATAAAATATCACCACAACTGACCTCTGAGAATGTCACTCACTGGAGAACAGTGTAGCAGCAGAGCTCCATCCCATCACAGTTTGGAAACTGGATTCTAACATGGGCACTGGCTCTGCCTCAGCTGCTGTCACCTTTTCTGACAAATACAGGTGGAGGTTAGTAGAAGAAAAGAGCTGACATGCCTGGACAATATAGGCTGTCATAGAGGACAGTTGTCCCTGGCTTGGGGCACAGCAACAGAGCTTTATCCTGCTCCGGTCTGTAACCTAAAGTCTTTTCACGTGGTACAGATTGGGGTCATCCTGTGACCTCATCTCTGGTGAATAGTGGCTGTGATCTTCTTGAGTTTTTGTTTGGCTAGTCCTTAGAGCATGTCTGCTGATACTGCAACTTTTCGTACTGCTGTGTCAGAGGTCCTGTTAAAGGTTACTTCAAGGACCACATTGTGTCTCACACCCTTTATTACCCCTGCCTCCCCGAATAGCATAAGGAGTTTAAATTAGGCCCTCATCCCAAGAATCCTGTATGGATTCATCCCATCACTTAGCCCCAACTTTCCTCCACACCTGCAGTTCCATCTGAATCCCAGCATACCCAAGGAGATACTCTGTTCCCTCCCATGGAGACCACAGCCTTTACCATGGCAGTGAGCTACTATATGAGTTAACAGAGGCCTGGCCACACCTCTCTCCAGCTGTTGCCTATGTGCCTGAGTGTAGCATGAAGTGTGACCGCGCTTTCTCACACTGTGCTGAGCACACTGTCCTAGCAACTGGGCTGTTGTACATGTGATGATGTCATCTTACCAACACAGGCTGAGCATAAATTTACCCGTTCTCATACATCGTGGTAGAGGAAGACGTGTGACATTATTCAGTATCATCTACATGCACTTTCACACATGGATGTGAACCTGCAGACAGGAGCACACACCAATAGCACACATACCAAGTGAAAATATGTATGTAAGTACAGAATTAGAGGGGAGAGTGCAGCCATGGTGTTCCTGTGATAGCGACATTGAGTTTGTTCCTGTATTTGTCAGCTATCTGAGTACAAATGAGAAGATTGCTACTGCCAGGGAAGCTCAGACATCAGTAACCCAGAGACTTCCTCTACCATCCCTGGACACACTATGAATGTTGGTCATTTTTGGGCATGCAAACAATCCTTCCTTACTTAGGCTGGAGTCCCGGTCCAGACATATCTGTGTGGCTTCATTCTAAGGCCCCTTTCCCTGGTGAGTCCAGGGGTTTCTCTCCCTAGATACTTGAGTGGCCAGTCCCACTGCTGTGGGACCCCTGATCCCTGCTGTTTCTGGCTGTTCTTAGGATAAGCTATTTCAAGAACCTCATTATGTTTTAGTCTCCCCCATTTAAAGCCCCAATGTAGAAGTGCCTCCTACTGAGTGAGTCACTCAGATTAATTTTGGGTAGTGTCCATTCTAGAAAACAGCCCAGACTTACCCAGACGCATGGGCTTGCTTTGCCTCCCAGCCCTCCTCTGTGGATGCTGAGTTGCCCCTCAGGCCAAGACTATAGCTGTTAATAGGGCAGAGATTTACGCTGTGAGGTCACAGAGGCCTCATCTCACCTCATTCTGAGAATCACGAAGGACATCCAGGCCTCAGTCCTCTCCCAACATGGCCCATCCTTGTTCTCTGCTGTGCAAGCATCCCCAGAAGAACTAGCTTTGGGGAATTAGGTAGAGACAGTTCTCATAGACACTTCCCTGGGAATCATCTACATGCATCTCCTGTCAGCCCTCCATCTTTCCATAGGTACCACCAGTCTTGAGAGAAGGAACACTGTAGCACTAATTCAATTGATCTTAATAAGAACCTGGAGTCAGATATCAGGGTAAATGTTGAAAGATCAGAGAAGTTAAGGAACACCCAAAGTCATCTCTTACCTCCACAACTACTTAGACCAAAAAGGGGCTCCTCTCTCCGACCAGCCATATCACTTCCTGTCTCCTGTCTATACAGACCTCCAGACCTCTATGGTTAATGAATGGCTTGCTCCACCCTCTGATCTGCAGGCAAGCTTTATTTGTTAGAGCACAAACAAAATATCACCACATTTCCCCCTTTTTGTCTAAAATAAAAAAGATTATAACTAATATAAGCAAAACTATATACAATAAGTACAATAACTATATACAACATATACAGGCATAAATACACCAACAATGTCTAGTCCATAAACATCTGACATATTCAGAGAATATACTCTATCGTCTATTCAATCTTGGTGACTCCAAAATGTTGTCCCTAATTCACTTTCTATTCTAACTTGCATTACCAAAACTATTTTTAATGTCTCTCAACCCTATTCACTTTATACCTCTTTAGTGAATTTCTTTTCTGAGTCTGGTAACAAGGAAAACTATAACTGTAACTGTAAGTCTTCAACTCCATCAGAGCCAGTACCTGGAACCCCAGAGACCACACAGGCTGCCAGAATCCCAGCAGAGACACTCTATTGATCCTGAAGACTCCCTGGTAACCAGAGCCATAGATCATTCAGGCCAGAAGCCCAGAGAGGAAATAGAAATCTACAGAGAAAACATCCCCCCCCCCAAAAAAAAATCCAACAAAGATAAATTCAGAAATTGATACCTAAACCTATATATAATAACTGCAAACCCAGATGACCTATAGGCCAGCATAAGAACACAATCAGCAGTAGTCAGGGCAATATGGTACCACCAGAGCCCAGCCATTCTACTACAGCAAGTCCTGGAAATTCCAATGCAGCTGAAACACAAGAAAATGACCTTACATCCAGTCTTATGAAGATGATAGAGACCCTTTAAGAGGAAATGAATAAATTCCTTAAAGAAATGCAGAAAAATACAAACAAACAAGTAAAGGAAATGAATAAAAGAGTTCAGGACCTGTAAATG
This sequence comes from Peromyscus aztecus, assembly GCA_902168405.1. Taxonomy (NCBI): domain Eukaryota; kingdom Metazoa; phylum Chordata; class Mammalia; order Rodentia; family Cricetidae; genus Peromyscus; species Peromyscus aztecus. The sequence goes on along the minus strand of CABHPQ010130133.1, from coordinate 2,574 downwards.
GAAATAGAAGCAATAAAGAAAACTCAAGCTGAGAGAATCCTGGAGATAGAAAAATCTAGGTAAGCAAACAGGAACTATAGATGCAAGCATCACTAATGGAATACAAGAGATGGAAGTGAGAATCTCAGGTGTAGACTATATGATGGAAGAAATTGATACACCAGTCAAAGAAAATGTCAAATCTAAAAAGTTCCTGACACAGAATAGCCAAGAAATCTGGAGCATTGTGAAAAGATCAAAACTAGGAATAAAAGAAGGAGAAGATTACCAGCTCAAAGGCCCAGAAAATATTTTCAACAAAATCATAGAAGAAAATATTCCTAGCCTAAGGAAGAACAGGCCTAAAAGGGGGACCTGTAGGGCCCTGGCCCCTGTTTTGGGTAACTGCTGCCTTGCTTGCGCACCTTGACCTTGATATCCTCCCTATGCTAATTCCCTGCCAGGTTCCACCCTCCTGAATGCTTAAGAGAAGTTCCTTGTCTGTGTATCCTGAATAATGGGCATTAACAGATTAGAAGCAAGATTGTAAAACATCAGTAGCGAACTTCTGCCCTCCGGGGTCCTCCCATTTTGTGCTGTAAGCCTGTGTTTTAGACCTCCTCCCCCCTTAAATAAATGACATTCGGCATTTAAAATTAAAATATATATATATATATAAAATTGAATGAATACTGTGAATGTAATCTATGAATACCACAAATGTGATTAATATCATGAGTGTAATTAATGAATATCATGAGTGTAATTTAAAAATAAATAAATAAATAAATAAAAAAGAAAAAAAAAGAAAAAAAAAAGAAGAAGAGGCCTATAAAGGACAAGAAGCATAGAGAACAACAAATAAATTGGACCAGAAAGAAACGTCCCCTCAGCACATAGTAATCAAAACACTACATGCACGAAACAAGGAAAGAACATTAAAAGCTGCAAGGGAAGACTGCCAAGTAACATATAAAGGCAGAACTATTAGAATTACACCTGAATTCTCTTTGGAGACTCTAAAAACCAGAAGAGCCTGGATAGATGTCCTGTAGACTCTAAGAGACCACAGATGCCAGCCCAGACTACTATACCCAGCAAAACTTTGAATTGCCTTAGCTGAAGAAAATAAGATACTTTATGACAAAGTCAAATGTAAGCAATATCTATCCACACACACCTACACCCCCCACACACAAACACTCATACTCTACCATCACCAGCATCACCAACAAAATAACAGGAATTAACAATCATTGATCATTAATATCTCTCAATATCCTTGGACTCAATTTCCCAATAAAAGACAGTCTAACAGAATGAATTCAAAAACAGGATCCATCCTTTTGCTGCATACAAGAAACACACTTCAACATCAAAGATAAATATTACATCAGAGTAAAGGGTTGAGAAATATTTTCCAAATAAATGGACCTAAGAAGCAAGTGGTGTAGCCATTTTAATATCTAACAACATAGACTTTCAAGCAAAATTAATCAAAAGAGATGGTGAAGGACAATTCATATCACCAAAGGAGATATCTATGAAATGACATCTCAATTCTGGGCATATATGGCCCAAATTTAAGGGCACTCATATTGATAAAAGAAACATTACTAAAGCATAAATCACATGTGTTCATGGGGGTGTGGTTAGAATTTCTATCACTGTGGGGGTGTACTTTGAGGTTTCCTATGCTCAAGATTCTGCCCAGTGTCTGATTCTGCTTCCTGATACCATGGTCCCTGCAGTGATGATAATGGACTTGTTGGGGTCCAAAATAGCTTGACCACACAGTTGCCATGACAGGCTTAGAGGCCCAGACACAGCTTCTGTGACAAGCTTACTGTCAGGCACCACCCAGACCCAGGAAAAGCCATAAACTGACCTCACCCAGGGAGGGCCTACATCTAAGGGGAAGTACCTGACATCCCAAACATTCCAACCGTTAGATAAGGTGGCCAGATGTCCCTGAGTCTAGCACACATGGCACTACGGCACCAGTGACATATCTTGCCAGGCTAGTCATATTGTAGATCAAAGAGTTCACAGCTGTTCAAGACTATTGCTTACTTTTCTCTTTCAGCAGTGTACATGGAATCTTCCAGTACTTTTAAGCTAGCCAGTAGTGATGAAGCTTCAAGATCAGTATTAGTTTTCTTTTCCTTCCTTCCTCCCTCCCTCCCTCCCTCCCTTCTTTCTTTCCTTCCTTCCTTCCTTCCTTCCTTCCTTCCTTCCTTCCTTCCTTCCTTCCTTCCTGCCTGCCTGCCTGCCTGCCTTTCTTTTATTCTTCTTCTACTTCTTTCTTCCTTCCTTCCTTCCTTCCTGCCTGCCTGCCTTTCTTTTATTCTTCTTCTACTTCTTTCTTTCTTCCTTCCTTCCTTCCTTCCTTCCTTCCTTCCTTCCTTCCTTCCTTCCTTCCTTCCTTCCTTCCTTCCTTCCTTCCTTCCTTCCTTCCTTTCTTTCTTTCTTTCTTTCTTTCTTTCTTTCTTTCTTTCTTTCTTTCTTTCTTTCTTTCTTTCTTTCTTTCTTTCTTTCGTTCTTTCTTTCATTGCTTTTGACTCAGTGGTGTGGTGTTCTTAGAAATAGGGATTT
>CABHPQ010130128.1:3498-19279 GCA_902168405.1 Peromyscus aztecus | reverse complement strand
GCGCCTTTGGTGAGCACTGAGTGAACGGTGGCTTTTGGAAAAGGCCGTGTTCCTTAAAAAAATTAGAAACGAATGTCTCGGGTGAAAACTTGACTTGTATTGTTGGTGTGTGTGTGTGTGTACTATTAGCTTCAGATACAAAGACATACTTAGTTACTTAGAATGTACGTCTTTCTTGTGAGAGTATAAACGTTGGTAGAACTCAAGTCCACTTAAGAAAACTCAGCCGAGTGTGGCTGTGCATGCCTCAGATCTCAGCACTCAGGAGGCAAGAGGATTTCTATGAATTCCAGGCTAGCCTGGTATACATAATGAGTTCCAGGCTAACCAGTGCTACATAGTGAAACACTGTATTAAAAAACAAGCAAAAACCCAACAAACAATAATACTAGGCAGTTCTGTACAAAGTTCCTAGGCCTGTGTTTGTTTCTCCATCCCTTTTGTGCTCTTGTGCTAATGATCAAATCCAGGACCATGTGCATGCTACAAATATTTTCTCTTAGTTCTTAGGCCTGTTCATCACTAAATTGCTTAAAAATATGGACCTCACAGAGGAAATGTGGGAAGCTTTATTAAAAATCGTAGAATTAACAGTTAAGATTGATAAATTAGTGTTCTCTTTCCCACAACATTCCCTCCCTATTTCTTTTTTTTAAAAAACCTTTAATGTATTTGCATATTAGATGGTCCTGAATCTGTTGTGATACATTCATCTTTTTGTAGAAGTTTATTTGCTCTTTCCTCTAATAGATAAATATATTGTATGGTGATTTATTTGGTAAGATGTAAACTGAAAATAAAGGGGAACATGGCAGGGTTGTGGTGGTGCATGCCTTTAAGAGGCAGGCAGATCTCTGAGTTCGAGGACAGCTAGGGCTACACAGAGAAACCCTGTCTTGAAAAACAAAACAAAATTACTAGATTTTGATCAAGAAAGTTAGAGAATAGAGTTGGGTATGCAGGTCAGTTGGTAGAGTGTTTGCCTATTATGTACAAATCCCTAGGTTCAGTCGCTAATACCATATAAACTTGAGTGTAGTAGCCCATACTTCTGGAATCCCAGCACTTAATCCATAGAAGCAGGAGGATTAGGAGTTCAAGGTCATCCTTGGCTATATAGTAAATTGTAGGCCAACCTGGATCACATAAGATCTTGTCTCTTAAAAAAAAAAAGAAAGAAAGAAACATATTAAAAACCAGTTGGGCATTTAGCTCAGTAGTAGAACACTTGCCTAGCATGTGTGAAGCCCTAGGTTCAATTCCCAGCACCACACACACACATACACACACAAAAGAAAAAAGAACTGAAAATTAAAAATGATGCAATGTGATATCTGATCTATAAACATTCAGAGTTCTTCACATTGTTTAAAAGAAATAAAAAGCCGGGCAGTGGTGGCACACGCCTTTAATCCCAGCACTCGGGAGGTGGATCTCTGTGAGTTCGAGGCCAGCCTGGTCTACAGAGCGAGTTCCAGGAAAGGCACAAAGCTACACAGAGAAACCCTGTCTCGAAAAACCATAACAAAACAAAACAAAACAAACAAACAAAACCAACCAACAAGCTCCTGGGTGTGTGGAGGTGTATGATCCATTCAAGATTTCCGTACTGTGCTGGGCTGGGTGGCAGACACCTGCAGTCCCAACAGCTGAGCGGTAGAGACAAGAGTATCACTGCAAGTTGATACTCTCCAAGACCTTGTGTCAAAAAATAAAAATAAAACCAAAAGACGTCTATATTGTGCTTGTTTATAAGCCATAGAGGTTACCAGTTAATTGGCTGTATACCTGGGGTAGACACGCTGCCGTACACGGTTGACCAGCTAGGCACAGCTTTCCCTTTTTTGAGGCAGGGTGTCATGTAGTCCAGGCAAGTCTTCAGCTCATTATTGGCTTAGGTTGGCCTTGAGTTTGGACTCCTACCACCATCTCCCGAGTGCTAGCTTAACAGGCACAGCTTGCTTCCAGTAAATTTAGGTGCCACAGCTGCCATTGCCAACTCCAAAGATTTCAAAAGGTTATGTGGAAGATAATTGGTAGATTTCACACACTTGGACTATATTTTGTTAGGGAGGCATCCAGTTGTTGTGGTCCTCATTTTGGTGCTCCCTAAAGGCCCTGCCTATCCCAGCACCTTGCTTGTTTGCAGTGCTGGCCATTAGAGCCAGGGACTTGGGTATGTTAGGCGAGCACTCTGCACCCGGCCACAGCCCCAGCGCTTTGTTTTACAGAGGTTTGTCCTTTTGAATAAAAAAATTTGCAGACTGATAGTTTGACAGGAGGAATGTCTTGAGCCCCAGCTCTCATCCCACCTAATTTTTTTAAACATCCATTAGTCACCTGCAGTGAATACATGCCCCCCCTTTTTTTTTTAATGTGTACATGCTCATACCTTAATGATGGTGACATGGTTGTGGTCAGAGGACAGCTTTGTGGAGTTGATTCTTTCCTCCTCCTATGTGGGTTCTAGTGATCCAACTCAGGTAGACAGGCTTAGGCTGCAAGTGCCTTTAGCCAATTTGTCAGCCCTTTTATCCCCCCTTCCTTGTATTTATGGAGGTGTATTTTCAGAGTAAGCTTTCAAGGACAAGTGTTCTGGGTCAGAGGACATGTGTACACTTTATTTTGACATACATTAATCTTTTTCGCCTTTTTCCAGGTCTTTTACCTATATAGCAATTTCTGAATCAATTTTTTAACTTCATTTGAAACTTATTCTGGGAAAATAAGCAGATTTTTAGTTGTAACTACAAGGCATTTGTTTTGAAAAGGGAAATCACTTGGCCATTTCAAGTGAATAAGAGCACTCACCTGTATTCTCAGAAGCTGTATTTGCACGGGTGACCTGTCATCTAGTGCTTGGGCAACTGAGGCTAAAAAACAATCATTGAGTGATACATACCTCTAATACTAGGCCTTGGGAAACTGAGGCAGGAAATCACAAGTTGGAGGCCACCAGCATTACATAGTGAGAGTCTATGTTTGAATTTATATTGTTTGGGGATGATATTTACAAGTGTTATTTAATTTTTGCTTTGTAATCTTGCTCTGGTGAATGGTTCTTTCTCCTTTGCGTCTCCTCCTCCCCCTCCTCTCTTTCCCCAAGCAGCATTTTTGCTGGCTGTGAACTCAAATGAGTCAAATAAAGGGACTTTTAAACTTCAGGTTTTCCAAAAATATTTATTTATTTGTTTATTTATTGGTCTTGCTGTGTTGGGTATGTCAGCCTTGGACTCTGTCCTCCTACCTCAGGCTCCCCAGCATTGTGAGTATGGGTGTGTCCACCTTGAGTTAATGATTTCAAAATGAGCCCCATTCAAGAGCTTAAAATACAATGTAATTTAGTAGATTATGTGAGTACATCAGTCTTTACATTTTCATTTATGGTTTTTCAGATAGATTCCTGCTGTGTATCCCTAGATGGCCTGGAACTCACTATGTAACTGATGTTTCCTCTTGCTCCTGCCTTATGACTACTGAGATTTATATATTTCTATATGTCTGCATTTTAATGTGAATAATATAAAGTATATATGTGATAATTTTTGTCATGTGTAAGTAATAAAATAGTTCTATATTCTGATCTAATTCAAAATCCAAAATTTATGTAATTAATTTTCATGGATCAGATAGACACAGATGGTCCCTTGCAGTGTTTTATTGCAACCTCAGTGTTGTGGCTCCATAGTCAAAGCCCCCATATACAGTACTCAATATTGCTACTCATTCTCTTCAATCAACAACTTGTAAATATTTTTTACTTATATATTAGCTAATGTATTCCTTTTAGTGCCTGTTTCTTTTTATTTAATTTATTACTGTGTGTGATGTGGGTGTGTGGGTATGTGCGTAGAGGTCAGAGGACAATTTTATAGAATTGGTTCTCTCCCTGTCCTATTACCTGATGTGGGTGGGTTCTGGGGGTTGAGCTCAGGTCAACAGGCTTGCATGGCAAGCAGTGTACTCACAGAACCATCTCATCAGCCCCTCTGTGCCTATTTCAACAGCTTGTTAGCTGTACTGTGCCTCACTCTTCTAGCTTGAACACAGCATACTTTTCCAGTCTGCCTTTGAGGTACCACAGCAACTTTGTCATCACACACAGTCCATTCAAACAACATCTTTTTTGTTTTGTTTTGTTTTTTCAAGACAGGGTTTCTCTATGTAGTTTTGATGCCTGGCCTGGATCTCGCTCTGTAGACCAGGCTGGCCTCGAACTCACAGAGATCCGCCTGGCTCTGCCTACTGAGTGCTGGGTTTAAAGGCGTTTTAAAGGCGTGTGCACCGCTGCCTGGCCTCAGACAAAATCTTAACTGTATACACTTTTCTCTAGGACCACAAGCAGGACATTGATAGTGTCTTCCAGGATTTTCATTTGGCACACTTCATTTTTACATTTATTGTGTTGTGTTGTGTGTGTGTGTGTGTGTGTGTGTGTGTGTCTGTCTGTCTGTCTGTCTGTCTATGTGTGGGGTGCTTGCACTCATGTAGGAGTGCCACAGTATCTATGGAAATTGATTGTCTGTTACAAACCTCTGGGTTCCAGGGATAGAACTTAGCTTTTCAGGCTTGGCAGCAAGTACCTTTATCCACTGAACCATTTCACTGGCCCTGGCACAATATTAAAATGACACACACACACACACAAAAAATGCAACATTTTTTACTCACTCATCCTTTCCTTTATTTTTTAATTACACTTATTTGGGGGGTTGTTGAGATCGGGGGCAACTTGGGAGAGTTGGTTCTCTCCTTCCACCCTGTGGGGCCTTGGAATTGATGGTGAGCACCTTTTTCTACTGAGCCGTGTTGCTGGCCATGCCGTTTTAGTTCTGGTGGGATACATCCTTATTTTAAAATTTTATTTACAAATTGAAACTAACAGCTAATCATGTTAGTGTCCTTCGATACTTCTTCACTGTAGAGGTTTCATCAATATTTCTTATGCCTTGTGGTGTATCTGTCCCCGATAGCCTTTTGTTGCCATACTCTTCTGATAGAAGAAATTGCCCTTCTCAGCTTTGAGCTATACATCAAGACAGCAAATGACATGCCTACTGGGCTGTCTGAGAACAGGTTATCACAAGTAGAGTCTTTGACTCTCCATACCCAGCTGCCCATAATACTCCAGGTCGTGGATATCCCATAAATCTGGCATGGATATTAAAGCCCAAGCCAGTGTTGCCAGTGTTGTATCAAATCTGGGCCCTCTGATAAACTGCAGCTGTAGGGACAGTGGCTCCTGTTCCCAGTCCCTGTACCTAGGTGGAGGTCTCTGAGACTCCTCGACTGGAGCAGCTTGGGTTTGTGTGTTATGGGGAGGATGCTGCTGCGTTATGAATGCACCTTAGCCTAGTGTCCTTCCTAAGGACAAGCGCAGGGACTGGCACACTCGCTCAAACTTTAGGTGGTTGTCCTTAGCATCAGTGTTGTGCTCAGCCAGCTGCCCCATTCTCACGTGTAACCTGGGGAGCAATTGTTAAGCATATTCTCCTTTGTTAACTATAGAATCACATTTGGGTTTATTTTGAAACAGGACTCGGGCTGGCCTTGAACTCTCTGTGTAGCTGAAGATGACCCTAAACTCATGGACTTCCTATCTCCACCTCCTAAGTGCTGGAATTCCAAGTCTGTATCACCATACCTTACTCCTATTACCACATTTTGTGAGTACATTTCCCCCTTTTTAACAGCATCTTTGGTTTCAGCTGGGGTTCCCAGTAAGCAGCATATATATTTCTCATTGCTCATCTTCCCATGTTTTCCATAATGAAACCGTACCCAGTGTGCAGTGGTCACGTGAGTTTTTTTCTCGCTAGGTACCTCCCTCCATCATCTGCAGGTCCCCTTATCTGTAAGAGAGGCTTTCTTTTTTAATAAATGTGTTTTAAAATCATTTAATTATTTGAGTATTTTGTGTATGTATGCATGTGTATTTTTATTTATTTAGATACTCACATGGAACTGAGAAGTCAATATCTGTGTCTTCGCCTATCTTAATTCTTGAGATAGGGTTGCAACTATAGCTCACCATTTTGGCTAGACTATCTGGCTAACAAGTCTCTGACCCTACACCCCTCCAGTGCTGGGGTTATAGACATGCGCTAGCCTGTTGGATTTTACGGGTGATAGGATCCACACTCAGTGTCTTCATGTTTACACAGCAAGTATTTTGCTCACCAAGTCATCTCCCCAGATCCTATGGTTGGTCTAAGAATGTCAGTAGATAGCTTAAACTGTAGAGGGTGTAGAACTCTACGTGTATCATTTTCTGCCCCTAAACATAGGCATCTGTGATAAATTTGTGAATTCACTACAGTAGGAGATGAACAGAGATAACTAAGAAATTCAGCAATGTACTATAATAAAAGTTAAGTGATTATGGTTTCTCAATATTTTCTTGTCCCATAGTCACCTTTTTTCAGACTGATTGATCATGAATAGCATACTGGCATGTAAATATGGAAGCAACTAATGCATTTAGTTCTGTGTTAATAGGATGTGACATAAATACAAAGCCTCTAGTATTTACACCAATTCAGCATCTTTTGTCAAAATCAAGTCATAGGTTCTAGCACCTAATAATACCTTATAATGATGCTTTGAAATCACTCAATATCAGCATGAAATATGGTCTGTCATACAATGTACCTGTGATCGTTTTTTTTAACATTTTTTCGCTTTGAGGGCTTAATACAGTATATATCGATCATATTCACTCCTTCCCCAACTTCTCCCAGATCAGTTCCCATCTCCCTTCCCACCCAGCTTTCCTGCTTCTGTTTCTTCTTCCTCCTCTTTTTCCTTCTCTCATCAAGTCCAATTTGTGTTGCCCAAATACTCCATCCACTGGACTGTGGACAGCCTACAAGAGGTCACACTTTTAAACTGACAACTGACTCCTCCCATAAGCTGCCAGTAATTCCTCTGCTAGGGTTAGACCTCATCTCACCTCTCCCCTCTGTGCTGGGATTTTGTCTGGCTTGAGCTTGCAGAGGTCTTGTGCATGTTATACAACCACTGTGAGTTCATTTGTGTAAGTGCCATGGTGTGTCTGGGAAACACTTTCATTATAGTCACTTGTGGTCTCTGGCCCTTACTATTCCCTCTTTCTTGATTCCTGAGCCTTGAGGGGAAGGGTGTGATACAGATGTCTCATTTAGGGCTGAGCACTCCAAAACTTCTTATTCTTTGCAGCATGACCGGTTGTGGATCTCTGTGTTGATTGCCACTTACTGCAAGAAGCTTCTCTGATGAAAATTTAGATTGAGATAGGCTTAAAACTATAGCTCACCATTTTGGCTAGACTCTCTTGCTAACAGATAGTCTATGGGTATAGTGATAAGTCATGAGTTTGTTTAATACTATGTCTATTTAGGAGAATAATAGTGGTAGGTTTCCTCCTATGGTCTGTGACCAACTAGCCACAGGTTCTTGGTTCTGATAACGCCAGGTCTGGGTTCCATTTTATGTGAAGGGTCTTAAGTCCAATCAGAAAGTGTGTGGTTACTCCCGTAGCATTTGTGCCACTAGTGGTTGCATCACTGGGCATATCTTGCCAGAGTGGACATTATTGTAGCTTGCAGAGTTCACAGCTGGATAAGATTGGTGATTCCAGGACTGAAGAGATGGCTCAGCAGTTAAAAGCACTAGCTCCTCTTCCAGAGGACCCAGGTTCAATTCCCAGCACCTACATGACAGGTTACACCTATCTGTAACTCCAGTTCCAGCACATTTGACATGATACTCTCAGGCAGACATACAGGCAAAACACCAATGAACATAAAAAATTATATATTAAAAAAAAAAAAAAGCTGACCACCGTCCCCCTCCACTCCCCAATAGCATGCATAGCAAGCACTCAGCACTAAAAGCTAGTCAATAGGGATGAAGCTTCCAGGTTAATAGCAGTTTGATTTTTTTCATGTTCTGTGGCTCAGTATGTGGTGTCTTCAGCAATAGGGTCTTATTCTCGAGTTTTGAAGGGTAACCAAAAGCAATGGCAATAGTTTATAATGTTTGGAGGTCTGTGCACCACCACCAAAAGAGGTAGTCTGTTCTTGGCACTGACTTTTTTATTTGTTAGCCTGTGGTATATCCAGTGGGGACATTGTTGCCTGGCTACAGGGTAATTCTACTTAAACTCTTTTTATACAAGTATAAATTTTAGGAAGGTAGGCTTCTATGCAGTGTCTTCAAAAGGCTTTTAATGTTGCCTTTTCCCATACTCCCTCTTCTATTCTGCCCTTCTATCCCTGCTTTATTTAACCCATCCTGTTGGAGTAGTCATTTTTTTCCCTTTGTGATATGATGGTTAGCTTTTAATTGTCAACTTGTCCACCTGGAATCACCTGTAAAGAATCTAAGTAAGGAATTGTGTAAGTCAGATTGGCCTGTGAGCATGTCTATGGGGGCATTGTCTTGATTATTAATTCCTATAGGGAGTCCCAGCCTGTTGAAGGTGCCATCATTCCCTGGTTTGGGGCTCTGAAATGTATGTATAAGACAGAAGAGCAAGCAACCAAGGATCCATTCATTTCTCTGCTCTTGATTGTCAATGTGATGTGAAAAGCTGTTTGAATTCATGCCTAGACTCCCCATAGGTGATAGACTATAGACTCTAATTGTAAGCCAGATAAACCCATCATCCCTTAAGTTGCTTTTGGTAAGATTGTTTAGTCCAGGGCCAGTGGGTGACTCAGTGTGCAAAAACATTTGTCATGCAAGACTTGGAACTGAGTTTGATCCCTGGAACCCACAGTGGAGGGAGAGAAGCAACTCCTGAAAGTTGTCCTCTGACCGCCACATGTGCATGCCTACACAAGCACACACAATAGTAAATATTTTTTAGGTCTCTAGTGCTTATTGAATGAATGACAGGATTTTTGACTGCCCACAGAGGAAGTAGAGATTGTGCCATTCCAGCTGCATCCTGCTCTCCGTATATTTCTTATAGAGAGTAGACAAGGGTGTTGCAAAATTATGTTTTAATAACCAGTGTTCTCAACACTTAACTTTGATCAAATAGCTGCAGGAGTATAATTCTAGCACTGCAGAAACTAAGAGGAGGGTAGAAAGTTCAAGGCCACCCTGGGCTCTCATACAAGATTGAAAACATTATCTTGATTTTAGATAGAGGTGTCTGGTCTGTTTTCTTGGGTGTTGATGGCAAAACAGAGTGTCTGGTTAGTGAACTGGGTTCCAAACCTTGTCATATGTCTAATGAACTCTTTCTAATTGTATGGATTTTGTTTTACTTTTTTTGTTTGTTTGTTTGTTTGTTTTTCAAGGTTGTCTTTAACCTCACTGTATAGCCAGGAATGACCTTGAACTGGGCCTCTTGCCCCATCCCTCAAATTAGGAATATAGATGTGCTTTGTCATATGTGGCTCTCCAGTTAGATTTATAAACCTGTGGGAGCTAAGTCAGTCTGTTCCTCTCATCTTTTATATCTGCATAACCCAGATGACAAGTGTTAGCATTCCCAGTTGCTGCTTAAACTACTGAGTTGTAGTGTTTGAATGATGGCTCTGCAGTTAAGAGCATTTGCTGTTCTTCCAGAGGATCCAAGTTTAGTTCCCAGCACCTAAGTCAGATCATCAGTAGTTCTAGTTTCAAAGTACCTGACAACTTCTTGGCCTCTACAGGCACTTGGACACATGTGGCATGCTCTTTCGCACATGCATGCTCCTACAACACACACACACACACACACACACACAATTGAGTTAGCAGAAATAAAAGTGCACATCTGTAATCTGGCACTTGGGATGATCAAAAAGAGAAAGAAGACCAGTAAGATGGCTCAGTGGTAAAGGTGCTTGGTGCCAAGCCTGACGTCCTAAACTCAATCCTTGGGATCCACATGGTGGAAGAAGAGAAACAACTCCCAAAACTTGTCTTCTGATCTCTACATGGGTGCCATGGACCATCGTCACACCCACACATACATATAGCAATAATAAAAACTTTAAAAAAGGGTGGTGAGATGACTCAGTGGGTAAAGCTTGTGGGTAAAAATTGCTGTGTGAGCTTGATCTGAATTTAATCCCTGGACACCACAGTTGAAAGAGAGAACCAGCTTCCCAGATTTGTTCGCTTGCCATCTTCTGTATACCATGGCACATGTACCTGCACATGGCACACACACTGATAATAATAATTAATATATAAAGGACCAGTGAGATGACTCAGCAGCTGAAGGTGCCTTCTCCCAAGTCTGACAGCCCAACTTCAATCCCTAGAGCTCACAGTAAGAGAGCCTATTTCTGAACGGTGCCTTCTACTTCTGCACATGTTCGGTCATATACCTATTGGGGACCAGCCTCAGCAGTTTCGAGGGTCTTGAAGAGCAGGGATGTCTGGCAGGCACAAGAAAAGGACTCAAACACACGGGTTGGTGCAAGCTGATGAGTCTTGTCAGATCTGGAGATGTGTGTCTTCTCCGCCTTCTCCTCATCCGACTCAACCCCAGTCTTTTATTGTATATACTTATTTATTCCTATACAAGGAAATAGAGGATGAGAAAATTCAACAAGTGATTGGGTTTTTCACAATAGTCTCAAAAATTCTTTTTGGAAATCAGCAAAGTGTACCCCATGCCCCTTGATCGCACATAGAAGTTCCCAGGAAGAAAGCCAAAGCATACCAGCTTATTCTTTTGCAGGTTGATAATTATCAGAACATCTGAGGCAATCACCCCAGAGGCCATCTACTTGCAGTTACTCAGAAAGCACAGAAGTACAAGCAGTGGTTTAAGGTTTAAATCCTTAAGTGGCCAGACTGCCAGCTTCTCTTAGCTTAAGTCCTTCTTCGTCACTCTGTAATTCGTCAAGTTGTCTTCTAACTAGTTCTGGACAACTCTTGTCTTTTATCCCGTCTATATGTCACTCCATCTACAGTTTCTGCCACCAGCCTTCTGGGTTTTAAATGATTTCTTCTTTGGGACTATACTTAGCATGCACAGGCAGAGTTCTCGGGTCGTCTAAGGTTGAATTTTGCACAAGCACTAAATTTAATTCAGCCTGCCTCTGTATCGCATCCCATACGCTATAATTCTGAACTTTGCATTCTGTACGGTTGTTCCAAGCCTGAAGAGCTTCCTCAGGCTTCAGGGTTTCCCATGACCTGCAGAACAGCCTTAACTCCTGCCACTGTCACAATCTCAGTATCATTTCTAATGTCATGGAAACCACTGCAGGAGAGAGAAAGAAAGTCATGAACAAATAGATTAGGAGGATTACAAGAACCAGTAACAGTTGGATGGGTGAGAACATGACATGCATATGCCATAAAGTCTGCCCTCGGGACACAAGGGTTGTTTTTCTCCCTGGCTCAAGGAAGGCAGGCTTAGTAGAGTGTCTGGCAGGGCAGGCCCGGAGGGATCGATGTCCTCATACTCGGGTACCTCCAGCAGATTCCACTGGCAACACCTCAGGCTTTTCATATGCCGTCTCCAGCATATACTGATTCCCACAACACACAATAATAATTAATAATAATTACACTTTTAGACCAAAACCACTAACAGTTCATGTGTGTGGGGGTGTTAGAGAGATGTCTCAGCAGTTAAGAGCACTTACTGCTCTTGCAGAAGACCAGTGTTTGGTTCCCAGCACCCACGTGGTAGTTTATAACCATCTGTAACTCCAGTTCCAGAAGAAACTGATACTTGAATTTTCTGACTTCCTTGGGCACCAGGTATGCACATAGTGTACATACATACATGCAAACAAAACACTCAAAATACATTTGAAAAAAACTTATGAAAGAATTCATAGCTGGGTGGTGGCGGCGTACATCTTTAATCCTAGCACTTAGGAAGCAGAGGCAGGTGGAACTCTGTGAGTTTGAGGCCAGCCTGGTCTACAGAGCGAGATCCAGAACAGGTACCAAAACTACACAGAAAAACCCTGTCTCAAAAACTTAAAAAAAAAAAAATCTTATGTTGGGAGAAGAAAAAGGCTGGGAGCTGGTGTGTGTGTGAGGGGTGGGGCTGGGGAAGGGTTGTCCCCTGGAAAGAGGTTAGATCATATTGCAGGAAGAACTGGAGCCTGGGGAATCATGAGGGGTACCACACACTAACCAGGACTGCTTAGCTATGCATGTCTCTTGCCCTCTGTTTAAATCTGAAGTTCATGTTAGGATCTCAGAGATAGGCTTGGAGGTAAAGGCCATTGTTTTGTTGGAGGTACAGGTCACCTTTTTTTTTTTTTTTTTTTATATAGGGTCTTTCACCACTATGTAGGTCAGGCTATCCTGAAATTTACTATTGCAGACCAGAGATCCACCTACCTCTGCCTCCTGAGTGCTGGGATTAAAGGCATGCCACCACTGCCTGGCCAATTGCTATTAATTTTTTTGCCATTAAATTTTAACAAAATGTTTTTTTTTTTGTTGTTATGAGCCTAGGATTTAACAGGCGAGCCATCTCTCCAGTCCCCAGAATTATTTTTTAAATACATAATGCTTAATGATGACCAAAAGGAGGGCTGGGGATAAAACTCAGTGGGTAGAATACTTGCCTAGCATGCACAAAACTCTGGATTTGATCAGCATTACCACATACACTGGGCATGGTGGCACACATCTATGTTGATTCTAGCACTTGAGAGATGGAGGTAAAAGGATTAAAAGTTCAAGGCTAACCTTGGCTATGTAGTGAATTTGAGGCCAGCCTAGGACATGAGATCTCTTGTTTTGTTTTGTTTTTTTAAAAACAACTTGGGAGGCAGAGACAGGTGGATTCCTGCGTTCAAGACCAGCCTGGTCTATAGAACAAGTTACAGGTTATCCAGGGGTGAAAAAAATTAAACATATGAAACACTATTCCTACCTTTTATTACCTAAGGAAGGAATGCTGTTGGTACTTTCCTATAATCTTAAGATTTGAGAAACTGAATGGGAAGATTGCTGTGAGTTTGAAGGTAGCCTAGGCTATATAGTGAGATCTTGTTTTAGGCAACTAATCAGAAACCCTAAAACAAAAAACTGAAAAGATGGTTCTCTGAAAAGACCTATGAAATAGGTGTTGAATAGGTCTGATTTTGCTCTAGCCTTCCCTGTGCTAGGGAGAGAAGGCATGTCTTTTGCGTTCTGTATTTCCTACCATGACCTTGCTGAGGTTGCTTACTGCTTAAATTGTATTCTGAGATTCCCCCTGCCCAAATACCTTAACATTTAAGACTGGGATATAGGTCAGTGGTAGAACTCTTGTCTACCCTGCATGAGATCCTGATTTCTACACCTGCAAAACAGAATCAAATACTACCAACAAAAATCTACCTGAAAATGAAATATTTTGGGACCATAAAGATGGCTCAGTGTTTAAGAACATTTGCTGTGGATCTGAGCCTCATGCATCAAGCCAGGTGTCCAGTTAACACCTGTAACTCCAGTCCTAATAAAGGATGGAGACAGGAGGATCGCTGGAGCTTGCTGGCTTTCAGTATAGCTGAGAAAATGTGAGCCCCAGGTTCAGAGAAAGACAACACTTTAAATGAATGGATGAAGAAAGATAGGAAAGGGCATCAGACACCTTCTGGCCTCTACACGTGCACATAAACAGAAGACATATGAATAAATAAGAAAATAACAGTCTGCTTGTTGTACATATAGCTTTACCACTCATTAAAGATAAGAGCAAATTTGCATACTAATGAAAAAACTCTTACCTGCCTTCAAGTCCTGCATCATCATTTTTTAACTGGATAGTAAATGAGCAATCACTAATGTTTTCTGAATATAGATCCTTTCCTGTTTTGTTCTGTTTTAAATGTTATGATTATTTTCTCTCTATGTGTATGTAATGCATGATGTAGGGAGAAGGGTGCACATATCACTTCACGAGTGGAGATCAGAAGACAGTTTGTAGAGTTGGTTCTTTCCTTCCACCTTTACATGGATCCTGGAGATCTGACTTAAGCTGTCAAGCTTACATTGTCTGGAGGCAAGTGGCTTTACCTGCTTAGCCATTTTGCCAGCTCCCTTTTTTTTTTTTTTTTTTTTTTTGAGGCAAGGTTTTGTTTTGTATCCTGGGCTAGTTTGAACTTGCAGCATTTCCCCTGACTCAGCCTCCTAAGGATTGGCATGTAGGTGAAGTTTTCTGTCCCTCCAGCCCACTCCCAAATAACCACACAGTGACTTATTATTAATTATAAATGCTTGGCTGGTAGCTGAGGCTTATTACTAAATAGCTCTTTCAACTAAACCCATATTTCTTATCTATGCTCTACTGCATGGTGGTACCTTTTTCAGCATGGCATGTTCATCTCCTGCTTCCTCTGCATCTTGCTGGTGACTCTGCCCTTCTTCATTCTCATACTCTCTTTTTGTCCACACGTCCTGCCTAAACTCTACCTGCCTAGCCGTTGACCACTAGCTCTTTATTAAACCAATGAAAGCCCTATATTAAACCAATGAGAGCAACAAATTTTCACAGTGTACAAAAAGATTGTTCCACAGCACTAGCATTGCAGTCATGCACCACCATACTTGGCTTTGAATGTAGGTCTTTTTAGGGTAGTTGTATTTACTGTGAAGGCTGGTTAAAATGATAATTGAACACATACACACACACATACACATACACACACACTCCTTGCACAGTGTGCTACATAGCATTCCTCAGTAAATGGCAGTTAGTATCACTGGAATTCATGTTTCAGAGACATGTTAATTAATGATTGATACTACAGGAATGCTAATGGTTGTGTACAACAGGTAATGGAGAGTGCTTCTGTCCACTGAAACTCAGCAGCTGCACTAAAGTGATGATAACCCCAGTCAAAGGAGTATTCAGACACACTTCCATGTTACAGAATGGCAGCAGCTGATTCATCCCATGGTAAGGTTTGATGATTCTGTGTCTTAGAAGAATTCCTAAGGTTCCCCTAGGGATTCCCAGCACTGTGGTCTGGGTCAGAATAGTTTATGTTGCTGATTCTTTATATACTTTAAAAAGGTAGTTCTCAGGACTGCAGAGATGGCTCAACTGTTAAAAAACACTTGTTGCTCTTGCAGAAGACCCCAGCTCCCAGTACCCAAATGGTGGCTCACAACTATCTGTAACTCCAGTTCCAGGGGACCAAATGCCTTCTTCTGACCTCTGCAGACATTAGGTACACACATGATGCATAGACATATATGCAAACAGAACACTAGTACATGTAAAATTTAAAAACAAAAAGGTAGTTCTTTGAGAAGATACTCCATAGGTAATAGCTGTGCAAATTCTGAGTTGGTCTGCCTTGGTCCCGTGCCAATGAAGAGAGTGGGTATTTATATGATTGGAGTGTTTCCAACCAAGGATCTATTATTTGAAATGTGCTCTAAGAATTTTGTTATAATTTGGGGTTTTTTCTCGTGTGTGTGTGTGTGTGTGTGTGTGTGTGTGTGTGTGTGTGTGTGCATGCGTGCGTGCGTGTGTTTGTATATGTATGTGTGGACAACTTTTAGGAGTCAGTACTCTCTCCTACCTTGTGGATCTTTGGAATTGAACTCAGGTTGACAGGTTTGGAAGCAAGTGCCACTTGCTGGCCCACAGGGATATTTGTAACATCTGTGGGGTGTGTTACAAGGGAAAAGGTGAAGTCTTCATTATAAGTTTTATAATCATGACAAAGTACCATTCTTTTGTTTTAGATTTTATTTATTTTTATATGTATGTGTGTTTGTCAATGCATCATGTGTGTGTAGTGCCCATGGAGGCCAGAAGAGGGTGTCAGTTGGGACTGGACAGTTGTGAGCTGCCATGTGGGTCCTGGGAATTGAACCTGGGTCT
>CABHPQ010130121.1:0-15275 GCA_902168405.1 Peromyscus aztecus | reverse complement strand
ATCCATTCCATTTCTCCCCCCCCCCCCTTTTTTAGGAGAATACTGAGTCTAATATTTTCTTCCACCCCCAACCCTATAACCATCATCCATAACCCTGAGAAATATGAAACCTTAGGGAGAAGGGGCGTCGTCTTCTTAGAATTGCTTCCTGCTGTTTTGGGGGTGATGGTATCTCTGTTAGGTACTGTGAGAAAGCTCAGATAGTTAAATCTCAGTTAGACTAACTGTAGGTTCTGCAGCAAGTCTTAGAGTAATGGCTAAGATTGGCTGAAATTCTGGCAAGAAGTATAGTATGATGATGATTACCATGGCATCATTTTGGATTGGGTAGAGTTGTTGTTGTTGGGGCCCCATCTTCCTTCTGGAGACTTCAGAGATTGCTATTGGAAATGGAAAGTTTGGATTTAAAGAGGACATAACATGTAAGAAAGGATTCTGAGAAATCAAGAGTAAGCATGGAGAGAATTAGAATCTTGATGACAATGGTCCCTTTTTATTGGTTTCCTTCTGTCCCACACCAGAGGGCTCTTTTGATATGGGATTGAAGAATCTCTCAACCTTTTCTTCTAGCAATATGCTTGGGTTTAGAGAAGGAGTGAGCCAACTCCATCTCCAAAGCCAGCTTGGCTTATAATTGAATTGGAACCACAACTTTTCTAGATTGATAGAGATATAGATGTTAGACAGTGAGATTTTACCCTGTGTAGATTGGTACCAATAGATTCTTTCTTTCTGCTGTAAACATCCGGATATCCAAGGTCTTCTGATTTCTGGAAGATGAGTATTTCCATTATCCTGGAAAGACAAAAACAGAACCCTACCCCAACCTTTGATTGTTATATTTTTCTTCCAACTTGTAGAGATGTCACATTGGTGGATGATCTTTTACTTCTCCTCATCAAGGGGTTTCTCCTGTTCGAATCAAATTTTTATTAATTTTGTTGATATCCATAGCTTTTCTTCTCCTGCAGAAACAAAAGCAAAACCCCTTCCCCAACGTAGAACATATCCAGGCTTCCATTCTGAGGTCAGCACATCCTTGAAATAAACCGGTTGGTTTAGCTCAGGAGTTTTGTCCATCCAATGTCTCTCTGCAGCTGTTGTTCCTTTCTCATCAGCATTGAGAAAATTCAAGGTTAATAAAGCACTATGTAATCTATTTCTAGGAGTCATTGTTACCTGTTGCTGTTTATTTAGCATATCCCTTAACGTTTGATTGGATCTTCCTATGACTGCTTGGCCTGTGGGATTGTGTGGTATACCTGTAACATGCTTTATATTGTAATAAGCAAAGAATTATCTCATTTTATTGAAGACATATGCTGGGGCATTGTCTATCTTAATTTGTACAGGTATTCATTCCCATGATGGCCATAACTTCTAATAAGTGTGTAATCACAGAATCAGCCTTTTCAGAACTCTAGGAATTGTCCATTGAAATCCTGAATAGGTGTCAATGGTATGATGTACATACTTTAATCTTCCAAATTCTGCAAAATGAAACACATCCATCTGCCAAATTTCATTTTTTTGTATACCTTTTGGATTGCTCCCTGCAGGTAATGGAGTTTGGTTATAGAAGGAACAAATAGGACATTTTTTTCACAATATCCTTAGCGTGCTGCCAAGTGATGGAGAAATCCTTCTTCAAACCTTTGCTATTTCTTATGAAATTCTGAGGCTTCTAGCACATTACCTATTAGTAACTGATCAATCTCATCTTTACCTTGTGCTAGAGGTCCTGGCAGACCTGTATGGGATCTGATATGCATTATATATATATATATATATATATATATATATATATATATATATATATATATAGGATGTTCCCTTTTTCTGATGATTTCCTGCAATGTATGAATAATGAAGTTAATTCTGTATTATCAGGAATAAATTCTTCAGTTTCAATATGTAAAACAACTCTCTGCATATTGAGAGTCAGTGACTATATTGAGGGGTTCTGTGAAGTCCATCAGTACCATAAGAATGGCATACAGTTCTGCCTTTTGTACAGAGTTGAATGGACTTTGTACCACTTTACTTAAGTCTCCTGATTTGTATCCTGCTTTCCCTGATTTATTTGCATCAGTATAGAATGTGAGGACTCCAGAAATTGGCTTTTGTCATACAATGCGAGGAAGGACCCATTCAGTCTTCTTTATGATTTTTGTTCTCTTGCTTTTGGGATAATGGTTGTTAATCTCTCCCAAAAAGTTACTGCAGGCTCTCTGCCAGTATTCATTACCTTATTTCCTCATTAGTTAAAGGTACTACAATTTCTGCTGGGTCCATTCCTGTCAACTGGCGAAGTCTTAATTTACCTTTTTGAATCAAATCAGAGATCTTTTCTACATAAGTCTTTAATTTCTTATTTGGTTTACATGTTACCAATATCCATTACAATATAATATCTAACCTCTGCATCAAAATACCTGTGGGGGAATGTCTGGAGGGGAATATGACAAGAATGCATTTAAGTTCTGGATCCACATGATCCACGTGTGCTTCTCGAATTGTCTTTTCTACTAGAGCCAATTCCTTCTCAGCTTCGGCTGATAATTCTCTTGGACTCTTTAATTCTTTGTCCCCTTCTAGAGTATTAGCCAGATTTTGTAGTCCATCTTTGGGTATTCCCATGATACCCAGTAAGTTGGAAATGCTTCCTAATAACTTTTGAAAATCATTAAGAGTCTTCAATTGATCTCTCCTTAGTTGTACCTTTTGGGGTCTAATTTTTTGTAGCTCTATCTTATATCCTAAGTAATTAATAGAATCTCCTCTTTGTATTTTTTCAAGAGCAATTTGCAGTCCCCCCGCGAGGCAAAACTTTTTTTACTTCTTCAAACATGCTTTCTAATGTATCTAACTTTGGATCAGCTAATAGGATATCATCCATATAGTGATAAATTATGGATTGTGGAAACTTTACACAAATTATCTCCAGTGGTTTTTGCACAAAGTATTGGCACAAAGTAGGGCTGTTTAACATTCCCTGTGGGAGGACCTTCCATTGATATTTCTTTACCGGCTGAGAATTGTGATAATTAGGTAGTGTGAAGGCAAATTTTTCTCTATCATTTTCTTGTAAGGGTATGGTTAAGAAACAGTCTTTTAAGTCAATAACTATTATAGGCCATTCTTTGGGTAGCAGAGAGGGCAAGGGCATTCCAGTCTGTAGGGAGCCCATTGGCTGAATTACTTTATTAATAGCTCTCAGATCTGTCAGCATTCTCCAATTACCAGACCTTTTTTTAAAATAACAAATATAGGAGAATTCCAAGGGCTGGTAGGTTCTTCAGTACGTTGAGCATTTAACTGCTCTTGAACCAGCTGTTCTAAAGCTTGTAGCTTCTCTTTTGTCAAAGGCCATCGTCCAACCCAGACAGGTTTATTAGTTAGCCATTTTAAAGGTAAGGCAGTTGGTACTTTTGAGAGTTCAGCAGCAGTTGTGCTCTGTTTGTATACAGCCTGAATGGTTGGTGACTGTTTTTTATAGCATGTTATGATACTATTCCTAGAAACTTGCATTGGTCTGTATTCATTTTCTGAGAGTGTAGGAATTTTAATCTGGGTATTCCACTGTTGTAACAGATCTCGGCCCCAAAGATTTACTGCTACATTTGCTACATATGGCTTCAGCCTTCCTCTCTGTCCTTCTGGCCCTATGCATTCAACCCATCTCAAACTCTGTTTTATCTGAGATAGGGTGCCAAGTTGGACATCTACCTCTTGGAGAGGCCAATTCGGATGCTATGATTTGGGTGTAATTATAGTCACATCTGCACCTGTGTCTACCAGGCCCTCCAGAACCAGACTATTAGTTCGAATTCTAAGCTTTGGTCTTTGTTCATTTATGGAAGTCTGCCAAAATATTTGTTTTATTGTGTTCTTTGTAAGCTGTGATCCATCTATCAGATCTGTTTCATCATCCATTGCAGTATCGGTTTTTACATTAGGCATTGGTTTATTCAGTTGTCTTGGAGAGGAATTTCTTCCACAGTGGCTGGGAATGTTTGTTCTACGTTTGATTTGGGGGACTGCAAAAGGACCCCTGAGGCGTTTCCCACCAGTAAAGGGTTGCCTTGTATATCTATTTTTGATCTGCACTCACTGGTCCAATGTCGGCCTTTGCCATACCTTCTACATAATCCAGGATGTGGTTGGGGTCTCCTGTTTAGGCTATTCCTAAAAGGAGTATTACTTCTAGGAGTACCCCACGTACAGTTTTTACTTATATGACCTTTTGTACCACATTTAAAACATTTGGTACCATGGGGCCTTCTTTCACCTCTGGGATTTGTCTCTCCTATCCAAGCCTCATTACTGTAGTTAAGAGACTCAACACCATTAGTATACTGAATCCATTCTTCCAAAGGAGCTGATCTGATCTTTAATGGTGTAAGTATTCTTCTGCATTCTGCATTAGCATTGTCGAATGCCAAGGGCTCAGTTAATAATTTTCTTAATTTTTTATCTGTTACAGCTTTTGTTATAGCTGTGTTCAGTCTTTGTAAAAAATCAGTGAAGGGTTTGTGCGGTCCCTGAAATATCTTTGTGTATACCTCAGTTGGTTTTCCAGGTTCTGGAATTTTTTCCCAAGCATTTAGAGTTGCTGTACGGCATAGGGATATTGTATGCTCATCATAAGTGGCTTGTACATTCCTGTCAGCGAAACATCCCTCACCAAGTATTTGATCTTGGGAGATCACAAAACCTCTGAGTTTACCTTGTTCTAAATTTTTTGCCTCTTCTCTCAACCAGCTTTTCCACTGTAACTGCTGGCTATATTCTAGAACAGCTGAAATTAACTGATGCCAGTCATCTGGAATGATTCTGTGTGAGGTAGACCACGAATTTAACATCTGTTTTACATATGTGGAGTGTATCCCATACGTAACTACTGCTTCCTTTATATTTTTAAAGTCCCTTGTTGAAATTGGTTGTAATGTATATGTATTATATGGCTCAGGGTGTGTGTCATCTGCTGGCTTCTCATGGATGATAACAGGATAAGCCATTGTATGAGAGCCATTTGGAGATGTTACAACCTATGGTCTTGCCCTTCTGCTTATTAGGTCCCTTGTCATGTTTACTGAGAGTTTCTTCTAGGGCTTGCAAATGAGCACCTAGGGTCTGTTCTAGCGAGTGAACCTTCTCTCTTGCAAGGGACTCCAGATTTCTCTTGGATTCATAGAAGTTTTTATGTTCCTCAGAAACACATGATTCCATGGACCTTATCTTATCAATTAATGATAATCTTTCTTTCTTACATAGTGTCTGGAGAGTTAGTGTTCTATCCATTAAATATTCACACTTATTGTCAATGAGATCAATTTTCGGTATAAGCCTGTTTTGTAAATCCTGATCAGCAGATTCCAGAGAAAGAATCTTTTTCTGTAAGCCTTCATTGCTATCTTTAAAAGCAGATTCCAGAAAGAGAATCTTTTGCTGTAAACTTTCATTGCTATCTTTTAAAGCCTGTATCAGTCCCAATAATGACTCATCTTTGTTCTTATTATTAAACCAGTGTTTGAACACTGTGTGAATTATTACGGTGAATGCCAGAATGGTACAGGCCAAATATGCCTGAGGAAGGTGGTATATTTCCAGGAGAATGTCATTCATCATACAGACAAAAAAGTTTTTAAATTCTTGTGAGGTAATGTTGTCAGCCATATTACAAGAATTACTCAAAATTTGTTAGTCAATTTTAAGATATAAAATTATCAAGTACTTTTACTTGAATAAGACACTGCTTTGCCAATCTTACCTTTCTGTGGTTCTGGGGGTGTAGGAGGACTTTTCAGCCAGAAGGAGGCGTTGGTGTAGCGCTAAAGCAGGTCCTGTTGGATGCCTTGGCTGGCAGTGGAGTGAGCACCAGGAGCTGGCAGTTTTTCTGGTGACCCCCTGGAGCTTCAGGGGGTGGAGACTTCCAGGTTGCTCTAAGCCCCTCTCTGCCTCTACAGACAATAGGTCTGCTAGCAGGCAAGGCTCCAAACCCCCGCCAGGGACAGGGGACAGTGCCCTGTCTATTTTAACTAGGTGAAACTGTGGAAGCCTCAGGCTAGGACGGGGAGCTGGCACTGGGGAGCCGGCACTCAGGGAGGAGGGGGAATGCCCCACTCACAGGGATTTCGCTGGTCTGGGGCTAAACTTGCTGCGGAACTGAGACGGGTTAGTTCCTTTTCAGGAATGGAACCACGTATGTTTTTCCTGGTTTTACAGAACTCTGCATGCGGTAACCTGCAGCTTCAAGCGCCCACCAGCTGGGGAGGAAGCTGAGGGCGGGAGCCACCCTGGCCTTTGGAATTTGCCCCATGTGAGCACCAGATATTGGTGAAATTATTAAGGCCACTCCATGTAGTTAAAAGGAAAGTTTATTAGTGGCGTAACTTACAAATGTAGATCGCAAGGTCTGGGGAAGGTGTATCGCAGTCCAGCAGTGTTCTCTGGAGCTCTGCTCAGTCAACCTCCACCGTCCACGGTCCAGGAACAGAGAGAGCTGGCCCATCTGGATCTCGGGTCTCCAGGGTCCTCTATTGGCCCCGCCTTGTAGGTGTGACAGTTACCGAAGCCTCAATGGGGGTTGGAACTTCCAGATCAAAGCTGGAATGGCTACCCACTACAGAAGTGTAATCCAAAGAACCCTGTCTTCCCTGAGTTGCTTTTGATCGTGGTGTTTCATCACATCAGTGATTACCCTGTTAAGTTACCTTCATTTTTTATTTAGTTTAAATTTTTATTGCACCTTTTTTAAAAATTTTATATTTGTGCATGCATTGTGGCCCATGTGTAGGGGTCAGGCCACAACTTTGTGGAGTTTGTTCTCCCAGGGATTCAGCCTTGTTTAGCCTTTGACGCATGGGCCTTCACCTGCTGAGCCATGTTCCTGGCTTGTCACTTGGGTTTTAGAGTTGGCGTACAGAGCAGTAGGTTTCATTATGTATCTCATACATACTGTGTTCTTCCTGGTCTTTTCCCACCCTTTCAGTTTGCTTCTTTCTGCTTTTGGAACTTGTATTCATTTACCTTCCTCCTCAGGATCTCTGTCTTTGATAGACCCCTTTCTAGCAAACCTTCCCCTCCCCCCAGTATGTGTAAAAAGACTAAAATCTAGGATCTGCATATGGGAGAAAATGTGGTAGTTGACTTTCTGAGTCTGGGTTATCTTGCTTAACTCTATTGCATGTGCTTTCCTGTAAATGCTGGGATTTCTGTTTTTTATGAGGCTGAATAAAATTCCATTGTGTACGTAAACCACATTTTCTTTATGTGTTTATCAGTTTACGAGACATCTAGGCTGGTTCACTTTCTTGGGTATTAACAAATATAGTGCATCACTAAACAGCTCTGTGATATGTAAATCTACTGTATAAGTCTCTTTCTCTCTATGTCTACGTTTCCACCATATGCCTAGAAAGATTATCACTGGGTCAGGTGACAGTTCAGTTTTTTGGTATTTTGAGAAAGCTGAACATTAATTTCCATAGTGGCTACACTTATTTCTCTGCTGGCACTAGAGGGGTTACTCTCCCCATGTCAATATGTTTTTGTTCCTGTCCTCTTCCTGTTAGCCATTTTCCCCTCGGAGCATTGGAGTCTCAGAGCACTGTTGTATTATTTCGCAAATGGCTAAGGTTGTTGGACATTTTATTTCAAATATTTAGTCAATGTATTTCTTTAAAATAATGTATATTATTACTATTATTATTGTTACTTCATGTGTATGGGTTTTGCCTGCATGTATGTCTGCACTGTGTGCATGCAGTGCCCCTGGAGACCAGAATAGCACCATGGATCCCCTGGGCATGTAGTCATACACAGTTGTGATCTGCCATTGTGGGTGTTGGGTACTGAACCTGGGTCCACAGGAAGAACAGCTCTTAACTGCTGAGCCATGACTTGAGCCCTGTTGTTTTGAGAATGTCTATTCAGTATTAATTGGGAGATTTGTTTTCTTTATATATTGTAGACATTCATTAGGCTCTGTCTAATGTCTGAGGGAGACCAGCTCCTTCTTATTCCCCCAGAGTACTCTTGAGCAGGGAGAAATGAGGAATTTCTTTCATTTCTAGGCAATGCGCTTTTCTCTTAGAGCTTCTATTCTTGCTTTTTTTGTGTTTTTGACTATGATGTGTTTGTTGTAAAGAGGTTGTTTTCTGATCCTGCTTTGAGTTTAAATGCTTCCTATGTTTTCTGTCATTGTTTCCCCCAATCTGAAACTATTTTCTGGTATAATTTCATTGAGTAGGTTTACCTTGCTTTTATTTGAATTTCAACTCCTGTACGGTGGCTGTTTGTGTCTCTTGATTGTGTCATGGCACTTGGACCTTCTTGTCACATTCACTTGTTTCCTTTTTGATTTTTGGGTATAGTGTTTTCTCTATCTTGTACTCCATCCTTGATTCTTATCCTGGTGAGTCTGTTAATAATGTTTTTCACGTTTCTACTTTTTTTCCCTTCAAAAATCTCAATTTTCTTGTAGAATTTTCCATGTTCCCGACTTCCTCCAAAGTGCTCATTTTCTCCCCCATTCTGTTGACCCCTGCATGTTTGTGGGTGACTGTCCTCTCCAGGTCATGGAGTGAATCTATGTTTATTTTTATTCTCTTGAGGTTAATTTATCCTTTTTACTAGTAAGCTATTGGAGGCTTTGTTTGCATATGTGAGTTGATTTTGATCTTTTGGAGGAGTCAGGTTGCCTTGCTCTTCCCATTTCTGCATTGAGATTTGTGCATCTGTTTTCAGTGTGTCCTTTGCAGTTTAACTTGGGGTCTTCTCCCTCAGAGCCTCTGCTTGAGGGTCAGCCCCTCCTCACTGAGACTTCATCCTTCCTTCCTGTACCAGGAGCCCCCGTGGGAGCAGTGTTTGGCTCTTCAGCTGTTCTGTCACAGCTTTGGTGAATTTTCAAAGCTTATTTTCTGTCTCTTTTATCTGATTTACCTCCATCCCCAGGTCATGAAGAGAGCCATCTTACTCAGGAGTGTCCTGGTTTTTGTCTGGTGTTCCCTTGGTTCCCTGTTTTGTTTCTACCTGTGTAAGTTTTTTTTTTTTTTAAATGACTAATGTTTAAGTTTTTGAAAGTCTGAAAATATCTGAATGGCAGATTTCACTTAGGAAAGCACCACTCTCCAACTAGTTTCAAGTTCTTGTTGGAAGACAATGGTATTTGAGTAGTAGGTGATGCTGCTTTTTGCAGTGGCTTCTGGTAGTACACTTGGTGGCTGACTTGGAATGCACAAGGGGCAAACTCTAGGCTCTAGGGTCTAGTCTCAGATATTTTCTCTCTACTATCACTGTGCGAACAGAGACTTGTTTTCTGCTTTTAGATTTCCCTAGGATCAGTCTAGTAATGGAACAATAGATCCCCTTCTTTTGATACTTTGTATTTTGTCACACAGTGACCACTAAGCCTAGCTAAACCTTAAACTTGTGGTCTTCCTGCCTTAACCTCCAGGTACATTGGATTACAGGACTGTGCCACCATGGCTGGCTTCATCTTTAGTTTTTGGGATAGGTCTTGGTGTATCTCCCAAGTGCTGAGATTGGAGGCAGAGCCTCTGCTGGGCTTGTGACTGACTGTAATTGTTCCTGACAGCTCACTTTAAATCTCACTTCTGCCCTTCTGTTGTTGCTGTGTGTTAAATATGTGGCCTGGTTTGTATGCTGTGACCTGCACAATTTAGGGATTAGGTTTAGGGATTGTGTTGGTTTAAAAAATGATACGAAGCGTCACAGGTTACTGTGCAGAAAGGTCATGAGGCATGAGCCGTGACAAAACTCAGTATCAGCTTTATTGGGGGGTGGGAAGGACAAAAGAACCAGGCCTGGGGAAGAAGCACATGCAGAGAACAGAGAGAGAGAGAGGGAGGGAGGACAGAACAGAGAGGAAGAAGGAGTCTGTGTCCAGCTTTTTAAGGACTCCCGTGAACATGTGCAGGTGGGCTTACAGAGCTACGCCACACATGCGCCCATGCCACACGCACGTAATCACCAATGTGCACTAATTATGTAAGACGAAAGACCCCTTGCTTAGCTGCTGAACTGTGCTTGTGTGGGTATGCAGCTGGAATGGAGGCAGAATCCTAACAGATTAACCTCACCGGAGTGATGGGCAACAAAGAACCATCTATAGGTTCAGAAAACCTTAGAGTTGGTGGGCAGAGGGCGTTGAAGACAATGCCTTTCATCTAACACCTTAGAAAGTGCTTGCCACCTCCCTTGTTTATTGCCTTCAGTTAGCTTAGAACTGTACTACCCAATGTTTCAAACATGAGATTTTGGGTGGGAATCGGAAAGACTGCAGTACTTTGGAGCACTAGTAACAAGGGCTGTCTAAGTCTGACTCAAAGGCACACACAAGGCCTACACAATCCTCAGGACAGGGTTGAAGGGTAATAAGATAGTACCAGTGCTCATGAGTTTGAGATTTAAAACGTGCTGCTCTGTCCATATGTGTATCAAGTAGAAATTAGAGTTTCATGAAAAAGTATTTGCCTTTATGTGATTGATACACTCATATTTTCTCTTTTGTTTAAAAAGGGATCTGACTTGGCTGGGTATAGTGCTGCATGCCTATAATCCTAGGATTTGAGAAGCTGAGGCAGGAGGACTGTGAGGTCTAGACCAGCCTGAGCTGCACAGTTAGACTTCCCCTACCCCGATGTATGGCCCATTAAGTTTGTTTCATGATGTATACCAATTGGTAGAGTTACACAGTTTGAAAAACAGAATGAGTTTTGGAGTAATGGGAAGATAGAACAAGTTAGAAGCTAGAGAATGTTAGGTTCCAGGTTAACCGTCTTCAGTCATTCCCTTGATTCTTTTTGCATCCATAAATCGGAAATAATATATTTACATACACATACAACATAGCTAAATTTTGAGGGGTACATAAATACATATAAAGTGCTGAGACACATTAGGAATGGTGTATTTAATAATTAGAACTTGTCTGTTATTGTTCATTTTGTTATCGTCCAGCTATAACTGCCATTTAAACATGAGTCTTTTCTTTTGGGGTGTAATTGTTTCCCCTATAGAAATATACAGATAAACCTGTTGTGCTCTGTGAGTGAGAAGGATGTTCCTGTATTAGAAATATGAGGAAGTCAGTGTGAGAATTGAAGGTGTGGTGTCTTTCCAGTTGTCTCCAGCTCACAGGTCCATAGGTAGCTAAGGAAAAATGGGGTGCCGTCACAATTGGGAGATGTGTGCAGCAATAGCTGGTGCATTCCCATGGTGGCTCTACCATGAGCTCTAGAACAGGGTCTGCTTAGGGTCTGACTTCTCTGTGTTCTGAGCATGTTCTCTGAAGCCTTTGCTTCTGATGGTTTCTAGACACCCTTCTGATGAGTTGAGATTCTGACTATCTTTATGCGTCTCTGCTCTTGCTTCTCTTGTAGGTCACTAGTATTAAGCTTAGTTGTTCAGAACATTTGAGTATTTTTCTGTGGTTCAAATTAAAAATGTAAAAAAGTCTATTCAGTAAAGGGGCTTCCACACCAGTTCCCAGGGCCTTGGGTTTACTTCCTGCAGCAAGCTGTGCTGTTAGTTCTTGAGAGCCCTTCCGGAGGTGATGGTGTCATATACAAGAGTGTAAGATGCTCTTTCAACTTTCTTTCTTTCTTTTTTTGTTTTTTTTCCAGTTAAAGCTTTATTGTAAGGAACTTGAGAAACAAAACAAAAACATGCCTCAAGAGATTAGCCTGACAGTCTGTATATCTAAGTGAGTTTCTATACAGTTAGAACAGCTGTTTTGGAGCTCTGCAACTTCACATTGACTTTTACATTTTCACTATCAGAGATATTTTTATGCACTTGTCCATAACAAAAACAAAAAAATATGTGACAGGGTTAAAGTTAGAAAGACAATTAGTTTTATATCCTCTTTCATGACTTCTAGCCTTTAAAAAAAACTTGATTATACACAGTTTTGCCTATCAACCTTTCTCCCTTTAGCTTAATAATATGTTAGGATCAGGCCCATAAGTGCAACTGAAAGCTGTGTTTTTATTTTTTTGACTAGATATGAAGTATTGCCAGGCCTATATTACTGTACATGTTATCTTGTTCATTTTGATAATGTTGCCATGAATAACATTGGGAACAAGTTATTTTAGTGAGTGTGAGCACATTTTGGAGGATAAATTCACTGAAATTTTAATCAAAATCAAAACAAATATATGTGCTTTTGCATTTGACTGTCAGGTACCTTCTCCCTGGAGGTTCTGTGATTGGCACTCTACATGCAAGTATCATGTACATGTGACCCTGATGTTTAACAAACTGGAAGATAAAGCTTGGATCATATACAAAGAAGACAGGTTTCACACAGTTGAAAAGACCTGTGTAACTGCTGATCCAGTCAAGTATCCAACCTCTAGCTTACATCCTCGCTCTGTTTCTTACTTGAAATGAACCTGAAGCCCAAATGCTTACCTGTGATTCATTTTGCTCAGCTATACACCCGAGAATCATGTAAATTACATCAAAAGTTCTTTGTGAAATCTGTCCCCCCCCCTTCCCTTTTAAGATGAGGTGTCTGGCTTGGGCTTGTCTGGAATTCCTTATACAGCCCAAGAAGATAGTGAGTTTGTGGTCCTGCTGTCCCACATCCTGAGTGTTGGGGTTATAGGCATGCTCTGTCTGTATGGCCCATCAGATCACACTCAGTGCACACGAGGCAAGCACTGCCAACTGAGTAATAGACCTTAGTGAAATCTTCATTTGCTTTCTCTTACCAGGAAGATTAAATACCATTTATGTTTTAACTTTTATCATTTTTATGTTCCAAAAATGCTTTATTTCCTGTACCCATGTGAAACAGGATTGTTTCCTCTTACGGCTCTCTCTTTATATAAATAAGGTATGAGTTGTAATGATTTTCTTCATTGAATAAACCCCCCCCCCCTTTTTTTTAAAGGAAAAAAAAAAGATAGGGTCTCACCATATACCTTTGGCTGTCCTGGAACTTGTTATGTTAGACCACCAGGCTGGCGCCAAACACACACACACACACACACACACACACACTCTCTCTGTGATGGCTTAAAGGTGCAGAAAGCATTAGAAGTGAAAAGGATGAAATACATGGAGCTGGTTTCAGAGGGTGGTGACCGCTGCCTAAGATTGAAAAAAGGTGGTGAATCTGCATCGTGGACATAAGATTTTCAAAGTACTTGATTGAATTTACAAAAAAACAATTGAATTACATACTAATTTATAATTGTCCGCTTCAAGTAATGCCAAATGAATATTAAATTTACAATTTTTATTTTCATATTTGTAACCACATTTTCAGTGTTTTGATAGCTTTATAGATGTCATGAACAATTGCCACCAATTAAGGATGATTTTGCAGCTCTACACTAGCATCTGAAATATCATTAAACCATACTTTCCAAGCTCCTTAAATTGTTTTTAAGGAGTCCATTTGAGCTGAGTTTTCCACAGCTTCAGTGTTAGAACTGGGAGCATGAAACATAATCAGGGCTGGTGAGATGGCTGAGCAGCTAAAGGTGCTTGACCTGAGTTGGATTCCTGGAAGCTACGTAGTGCACGGAGAGAACTGACTCCCATAAGTTTCCCTCTAACTTCTATGCGCGCGCACACACACACACACACACACGTAAAAAAAAATCTTAAAAACTATAAGTAGTAGACACATACAATAATAAAAATGTAAAAGTATTTGAAAAACTGTAAATAATAGGTAGGCCCTTATGTTCTTTCACAGTGTACAATGGGCAGACAGGCAGTTACCTACAGATGTCACAGAGTGATTGTAATGCATGATACTGCAAATGAGATAATTTTTAAACATTCAGGGCTCTTGAATCTTTTGTGCTTTCTGTGATATTAGCTATACCATGGAAGAATGATTCTCCTTCTGAAGGGAATTTGTGGGAACTGGGCACACAAATTGAACCTTTGTAGTACTCGAGCAGCAGCATGTTGAGACAGGCTACAGCAAAGGGGTGTTTGCCTATGTTTTGAGACAGGGCTGTAGCTTGGCTGGCCTAAAAAAAAAAAAACCACAGTGTCATCCAGTCTGGCCTCAAACTCTAGACCCTTCTGTGCCCTCTTTCCCAGTGCTGGGATAAAAGACATGTGCTGTCAGGCTTATTTATTTTAATTAGGTGTGTGTGTGTGTGTGTGTGTGTGTGTGTGTGTCTGTCTGTCTGTCTGTCTGTCTGTCTGTCTCCCTGGCTGGTGGAGAACACACTCTGTATTCAGGCTGGCGTTAATTTTACAGAGCTCCTGAGTGATCAAATTAAAGTTACCAAGCCCCACCCAGAGGTATTTATTGCATCATGTCTTGTCAGTGACACATTAATCTTGAAAACAAATGACCTTTTATTTTACACAAATTCATTTTTTAAGATAACTGTAGGTTAATTGACCCACTGAAAAAGTTTGTTGTGCTTGTTAAATGGAGGTTTTGAGCCACCCATTCTGGCGTTCTTACAGTTCAGTGTTAAGTACAGTCATATGGAAAGGGTTTTATTTGTTTTTTTTCTCTTCTAAGTTTCATCATGATTTTTTTTGTTGTTGTTGTTGTCCTTCTGGGATGCAATCAAGGACACATTACTGTAATTGTATGCTGAGCACACCGTTCAGTGTTGGGAGGTTGTTCTCGGAATCCTAAGGCACCACGTTCAGTAGGTGAGATGGACTGCCTAAGCATATGAAACAGATTATTATCAACATCTTAAAGTGTTTGAAGGTGCGAAATTTAGTGAAGCTCACAGGAATGGGGAGGGTATTTCTAGTTGTGGGAATCATGGAGGACAGACCCAAGGCATCTCTCGGGTATGTCAGTAGTTAACATGCCAGTTGGAGCAGACAGCATTGAGAAAATCTGGGCAGTGTAAGCTTCTGGGTTTAAAAACAAATTGTCTCTCTCTCTTTTTTTCTTTAAAGTTTATTTATTTATTTATTTTTTTCCACAAAACAATTGCATTTTTAACATAGAACAATACATGAGTCACCAGCATATATGCAAACACAAAACTGCATCTTGAGTCAAGGTAGAAACAATAAATAGAACAATACATGAATCACCAGCATATATGCATACACAAAACTGCATCTTGAGTCAAGGTAGAAACAATAAATTTCTTCATTTAAACAGTTCCATTTTTAACCCAGTTCCAGCATACAGTTCCTAGGTCATTACTATAAACTCGAAATTGTCCCATTGCAATGAAATCTCTATTGTGCATTTCATTTCTTAAGTCTCAAAATTCAAATGATAAATTCTGATACTA
>CABHPQ010130120.1:42138-54310 GCA_902168405.1 Peromyscus aztecus | reverse complement strand
GCCCTGGCTTTCCCTATGGTTTGCTAATAGCTCTGACCCCTAGGCAACTTTATTTATGAACATACAAATAAAATCACATTTCAGTACAAATAGAATACCACTATATATACCAGCTTTGTTCTTAGGTTCATTTGTTTGGAAAATTTTTTTCCAACATTTACTCTAAGGTAAAGTCTATCTTTAATGCTGAGGTGTGTTTCTAGTATACAGCATAGGATGGATCCAGTTTTTGCATCCATTCTGTTAGTCTGTTTCTTTTTATTGGGGAATTGAGTCCATTGATATTGAAAGAGATTAGTGAGCAATGATTGTTGATGCCTGTTATTTTCTTGTTGTCATTGTTGGTGGTTTTATTTGTAATGGTGGTGGTGGTGGTGTGTGTATGTGTGTGTTCCCTTTTTTGGTTTTCAGGGTGTAAGATTTTTTATTTTCTGTGTTGTCATGGGTCTAGTTTACTCCTTGGGTTAGAAGTTTTCCTTCTAGTATCTTCTGTAGGGAAGATTTGTGGGTAGATATTGTTTGAATTTGATTTTATCAAGTAATATCTTGTTTTCTCCATCTATTGTGTTTTAAAGTTTTCCTTGATATAGTAGTTTGGGCTGCCATCTGTGGTCTCTTAGAGCATGCTGGGCATATGTCCAGGCCTTCCTGGCTTTTAGAGTCTCTGTTGAGAAGTCACATGCAATTCTAATAGGTCTGCCTTTATATGTTATTTGGCCTTTTTCCCTTACAGCTTTTGATAATCTTTCCTTGTTCCATATGTTTAAATTTTTGTTCACTGTGTGACAAGGGGACTTTATTTTCTGGTTCAATCTACTTGGTATTCTACAATATTCTTGTACCTTTGTAGGCAATTCCTTCTTTAAGTTAGAAAAAATTTCTTCCATGATTTTGTGAAAATTTTTTTTGGGCCTTGAACTGTGATTCTTCTCTGTCTTCTACTATTATTCCTAAGGTGTTCTTTTTATAGTGTCCCAGATTTCCTGGTAGTTTTCTGTTAGGAAATTTTTAGATATAACATTTTCTTTGGCTGATGTATATATTTCTTCTATTGTGTTTTCAATGCCTGAGATTCTCTTTCATCTCTTGTATTTTGTTGAAGATGTAGTTCCTGTTCACTTACCTAGATTCTCCATTTCCAGAATTCCCTCAGTTTGTGTTTTCCTTATTGCTTTCATTTTCATTTTCAGGTTTTGAGTAGTTTTATTTGTTTGATTCAACTATTTGTTTGTGTTTTCTTGGCTTTCTTTAAGGGATTTATTGATTTCCTCCTATGTTTTGTTTGTCTTTTCCTAGATTTCTTTAAGAGTATACTCATTTCCTTTTTAAGGACCTTTATCATCTTCATTAAATTCATTTTAAGTTTTTTTTTTTTTTTGAGACAGGGTTTCTCTGTGTAGCTTTGGTGCCTATCCTGGATCTCACTCTGTAGACCAGGTTGGCCTTAAACTCACAGACATCTGCCTGTCTCTGCCTCCTGAGTGCTGGGATTAAAGTCATGTGCCACCACTGCTGATTGTTTTCTTGTGCTTCAACTGTTTTGGAATACTCGAGGCTTGCTATCCTAGGATAGTTGGGATCTGATAGTCACATATTGCTCTGATGCTGTTGATTGTATTTTTATACTAGTGTCTAGGCATCTGAGTATTTGGGTAATTATAGGCCTAGTGCTGATTTCTGCATTTGTCTTTGTTGGATGGGTGTTTTGTTCCTTGGTGTCTGTTTGCTCTCTGGTCCTCTGGTCAGAGAAGCCTGTGGTTGAATAGAGCGTCTTTACCCTTGTTAGGGCCTTGATTTCAGATAGCCATGGTGGCTTCTTATTGAGCAGGACATTTCAGCCTGAGTTGGGGTCTGGAATTTTGGCAGCTGATGCATCCTCTGGTGTAGGTGGGAGTCCTCTGCAGAAGTTGGGGGCTAGGATATAGTGAACTGGAGGGGTAGGGTGATTTGGGGTAGGCTGGTTGGGCACTGAATGAGGACAGTGCTCAAGCAGGTAACCTAACTGTGGTTCTGGTGGTGTGTGTTCTCTGGTCCAGCAGGGTGCCTCCACTGGAATTGGGGGCTAGGTTATGGTTATAGAAGGGCCAGTTAGGGTGGGCTAGGCAGGCACTGAGAAAGTGGGTATGGTCCATGGGCATGTAGCTTACCTGGGGTTCTGGTGGCCAGCTTGGCCTCTGGTGGGGCAGGGGTTTCAACAGGATTTATGGACCAGGATATGGCAATGGAGGGGAGGAGAGATGGCTTAGGAAGGTTGGTGATCAGCAGGCAGGGGTCCTACCCTGGTTGCTAGGTGCCAGCTTGGTCTCTGTTGGAGAAGGGGGCTTCTGCCAGTGTTATGGGCCAGGATATGATGACAAGGAGAGGGGAAGAGGTTGGGTAGGCTGGCTAGGCACTGAGGGAGTGTTGTTGGTCTATGGGACAGGTGCTTAACCTGTGTTTCTAGGTGCTGGTTTGGTCACTGGTGTAGCAAAG
Organism: Peromyscus aztecus; assembly: GCA_902168405.1. Taxonomy (NCBI): domain Eukaryota; kingdom Metazoa; phylum Chordata; class Mammalia; order Rodentia; family Cricetidae; genus Peromyscus; species Peromyscus aztecus. Next base: position 51,838 of record CABHPQ010130120.1, on the reverse strand, counting down.
GGCTTTTCTTATTGAAACTAGATTCTTCTTTTATACAATATATTCTGACCAGTTTCCCCTCCCTCTACTCCTGTCAGCTGCCCTACCTCCCCTCTCCCTCATAGATATTCCCCTTTTATTCCCCTATAGAAAAGAACAGGCCCCCAATAGACTTTCATGGGGTTCTCCAAGCTCTGGGGGAGAGACCATATATTGATATGACAAGGCATACATAATAAGCCAAGAGAGTGCTTGATATGACATCAGTTTCTGCATTAAATCAATAACTGTTTGCATGATGTAAGACAGTGTTTAACTATATGACTGTTAGCTCCATAGTTTGGCGAAGTCAGTGTCCCATGACAATTATCATGCAAGAAAGAACCCTTATGGACCTAGTTTTCAATTTTCTGTTGCTAAATGTGGATTTTCTAATGACATAGAAAGCTTAGGAGCACATTAGTCTCACCTAGGCTCAGTATAACACAGTTATTCCTAACCTAGGCTCAATATAATATCAGTTATACCTAACCTAGGCTCAGAATAACATCAGGTAAGCCTAACCCTAGGCTCAGTATAGCATCAATTATGCCTAACACAGGGTGAGCATAATGTCGGCAACTCCTGAGAAATATTGCCTTATCTTCTTACCGTGTTTGTGCACGCGCGCATGTGCACTATTATTTCCAAATTATGTTATAAATGCAGAGATGAGTCTGTGCCCTTAGCAGTGTCCATATTGCCTGGCATACCAGCTTATCTAATAACTCTTTGCTGAAAAGCCTATAAAGCTCATATAGACCCAATCCAAATAAAACAAAGAAAAATTTTAAAAATCTTTAGTGCTTCACTCAGATATTTCTAAACTTACATATTACAGTGAAATGAAATTATATTTGGCTCATTTTAATAAAATGCTTTACAGTATCACTCTTAGTAAGATGACTATGAAAGAAAATGGTTTCAATCTGATTGCATTAATATTTTATTTGCAGCAGCTAGGCAAACCATGGATTGCTTGTAAACAGCACACAATCAGTGGCTACAGAAAATTCTGGGATCCCACAAGCTTCAGCTTCCTTAACAAGCAGTCATGTATTTGAAGAAAAATAACTCAAAATTTTCATTTCCAAATTTAGATTGTATCACTCGCTTAAGCAGTTTATTTGATTAAAATTGTGAAAACATGTCACAGTTTGGCAGCAACTTGCACATTCTCCTGTGGTCAAGATTACTAACAGATTCAATGATGTTGCTTTTCAAAAATAAATATCAATGTCAAGATTTTTAATATATGAAACCAGGGACAGTGAGGTGAAAAATACTTTTGCCTTTTCTTTATCAGGATGACTGGTTGCAAAACAATTATTCCTGGTTATTACTTCAGTGTGCTTTTAAATACATTTGTTAATTTAATTAGGACATCTTGAATTTATAAACACAACTGAAATTTTGTAACCTAAATTGTGAGTCATTGTGGCCCAAGAATGCATTGCATTAGTCTGCAGTGGGTCACAGCATGTTCTTTTATAGGGACACAATAATCATGGCTAATTTTACCCAGCTTGGATAAGCACGGTATTAAGGCAAAGAAAGAATGCTTTCATCTTAGTGGCTGCTGCAGTTTGCAAAATGTTTTCTTTGTGTTACTGATGGTGTAAAGAATGTGAAAATAAAATGTTTGCTATGCTATGCTCTGGGAGATTACAAGTGATGATTGTAAGATAGAATCAAGTCATGTGTATCTTAGGATAAAATCTGACCAGCAACCAAGGGGACACTTTTAAATACCAGGAAGATTACTTCCTTCTTAAGTACAAGTGAACTATTCCAGAAAAAGACTGAGTTTTCTGCTCCCTAACTTCTTTCTTCCCTTCTTTACATTAGGTTCTTACTATTGAAGGTATTGCTCACTCATGGTTCTAAGGTCATGGTTCTTTGATGTACTTTTCACATTCCAGGACCTTTCTTAACCAAATTCTCAATCAAAATATCTCCCCAGAAATCTTCATTACACTATTCTTGTTATGTCAAATCTAGATACGAGTTCTGTAATAACTGGTAGTGGTATATTAATAAATGTTCCCACAAAAACCACATCCACTCCACATTTCTTTGAATGATTTGGATACTTTTTTGTAAGTAGAAATATTCAGATTTTGGAATCATTTATAAGATAAGAAAATCACCTGGATCTTGAAAGGTCCCAAATTAGTATAATACTGCCATTGTGCAGCCTCTTCATCTACCACATGCCTAGAAACACTTATCTGTTTTTGAAATACATACTTTGTTTCTGTGCACTATACATACATGAGGAGATGAATACATCTTAGTAAATGAATGGAAATTTGGTTAAAAGCTATTATGTCTAAATATGTCCCATATATCCTCAGCCCTTATTAATGCTCAAACAAATGAATAAAGAATATTACTTTTATCGGCTAGTATTTCAAAGTCTATATGTAATAACATATCCTATTCTAGCTCCAAAAGTTACTTAAGTTGCTCAAGAGCATATAAAATAACTTGCCTTCATATGGGGACTTCCCTCTCTGAGGGGTGTAAACTTCTCTATTGGCCAAATTATATGAGAGAATAATAACCAACTATTTTTCATATGATGAAACAGGGAAATCATATCTAACATATGAAATATTTCAATTGATCCTAATTTTTAAGGAAAATAGTAGGTGTTTTCATTAATTTCCTACGCTTGAAAATCAGTGCAAAAATAGTTCATTTAAGGAATCTTCTAGATTGTTGTAGATTTGTGGTTCTTTTGTGGGTTTTTTTGTTTGTTTGTTTGTTTGTTTTTCAAGACAGCATTTCTCTGTGTAGTTTTGGTGCCTGTCCTGGATCTCACTCTGTAGACCAGGCTGGCTTCAAACTCACAGAGATCCACCTGGCTCTGCCTCCCGAGTGCTGGGATTAAAGGCATGCACCATCACCACCCAGCGCGTTGTGATTCTTAACCATTGTAGTATAATACATTGTCTCAAGGAGCTTCACAAAATTCACACACACTAGATTTTACTTTCCAATTAAATCAGAGCCATGGATTAGGGTGTCAACACTTTGTAAAACTCCATCATGTCTAGAGCCTTTCCTCTAGGGTGAAAGCAAGATCAGTCATCATGATGGATGTTCTAGGCTTGATCCTTGAGAACTACTGACACCTCCAGACAAAATTCTACCTACAGGGAGATTCAAGAATAGCAGTCCTATTATTTCTGGGCTATGAACATTTTGCACTATAGTGAAGAACAGAGAAGTGTGGGAATCTTGTACCAAACGAGACCATGCATAATCAAGAGTCATTTTACTACCCAAGTGCAAACTCTGGATTTGAAGACAGTGCCTGAGCAAGGGCAGCCACTGGTGCCATGGTTAGGAGCTACATATTGAGCTATCCTTCAAAAGATGCTTGGTCAAGATAAAATGAAAAGGCATTGGGTTTTCCCAAATCATCACCAGCTGATGTGGTGAACAGCACAGGAACCATTACTACCTGTTGATGGGTGTGAGTGGTGATGAGGTCCTGGGACAAGATAAGAAAATAACAACAGTAAAATCCAGCTCTAGAAACAGTCTCTGTGACCTGCACACCTACTAGGTTCTTCTCAAGGAACTTCAGTTATATTGAAAGATACAGTTAATGGCCATGCATTAAGCATGGCTATTTAGTACCTAAATAAACATGCCTGTTGAACTAAAATTTACTTCTGTTGCTATAAAAGGAATATTCAAAATCACATGGCAGAGAAGGAAATAATATAGAGCCCAGGCTGTGAATTACAGGTCAACAAATGCAGTTCCTTTACATCAATGAGGGGGGACATTGTTTATAAAATGTTAAACCTAGATGTTGAGTTTTACACTGAAGAATCTAAAAGTACCCATTCATTTTGTTGAATTATGCATTGGAGACAGGGATTTCTGAAATACTCAGCATGGTGATTATTGCTATGGGATGCTACAGATTTAACTGCACTGTTAGATGAGATAAATTGTGCACATAAGGACAATTACACATGCCCCATTCTGGCAAGCTTAATTCTATCCTTTAACAGGTTTGGTTAAAGTATAAAGAGAATATCCATTTCATTCATCTGGTCATAAGAAACTTAAGTTTCTTATGACCAGGCAGCACTTTGAACAGTAATTCTATATTATGTATTGCCAGTATAATGCATGATCCTCCTGTTAATGTTTAGCTTTGAGGTTTCTTTCACAGATTAACCTTCTTGATAAGGAAATGAATATTAGAGCCAACATGCTATGGGGGCATTAGCTGGCTTTGCTTTAGCCTTCAAGGGATGAGAGTGTTCAGAAGTATCCTCGAGTTTGACATTTCTTACAATTTTTATGCATCATTTTTCTTAATGAGAATCTTATTTATATGCATCCTAAATATAAAACCATATTGCTCCTTGGATGTAATTAGCTATATGCTCATCTTTCCTAAAAGTGAATAAAACTCATGAATTGGTAGAAAAGCATCACTAATGTCTGAACAAAGTCAGACCTCCTCAGAAAAACAGTGATCTCAATCTCCATGTCTAGAAGTCTGTCTCCCATAATAATTTTCAGCTTTTTGTGTTTTCTATTCTAAGACCAGATAAGTTGAAATGTGTAATTTGATAACTCCATATTTAATAAATACACAAGGAAAGTTGTGGAGTTAGTGATGGATCTGTAGCCTGTTATACAAGGCTTGAGCCGAGGATTTGGAAGTATATTGTCATGGAACAACATGTTGCCTGGACTCAAGGAGCATGTAAACCAATAACTTCCTTTCAGAAATGCATACCTGTTAGAAACCTAAGTGCAATCTGTTGTCGCTGCTAGTGGCTCAGGAGACATTGTCCAAGAATAACTCAGTTTGAGAAAATCTGAAATCAAAGAAATCCTTCAGGCCAGAACTTTACTCCAGTAGATGCAAATGTGGTTGTAAATACCCTCTGAAGTGTATGAAGTTCTTAATGGGAGTACATATGCATGAAAGTTTTAAGAAACTTTTATTAAAAATTTCAATTTAAATGAGAAATTTAAATTTCCATTTATGTTCCTTTTCATAACCATGTCTTCCTGAGAATTCACCAATTGTTAGTGGATATTAAATATTTTTCTTAGTCTTTCTCCCATTGTCAAAAATAAGTAAATAAAATATTATCATTTATGTTGAGAAACTGAGTAATTCTAATTATTGCTTAAAATAAATTTGCAAGATGTAATTAATATTCAACTTTTAACAAAATTGACATAGTAATTAATGGTGCTCCCAACACACTGATCATCCAAAATAACTTTGATAATTGGTCACTATTTGATATTTAATATAGAACTATATTAGCTCTTAATTTACATTCATAAGATTATTAAGATTTATCAAAATGAAAGAAAAATATCTAGTCATATGAAAATAAAAAACCCAATCTGTCCTTACATTTTTAAAATCAATCAATTTTTACAACTTTGTCTATAAGAGATAAATTATAGCTACACTTTATATTTTACAATTATTTTTTAAAATGTTCAGACATTTTCATTATTTGAAGTGATATTTTGTGATAATAAAGGAAGAGAGAATTTATCAGAACAGCTCAAAATTTAAAATATTGGGGTTAAATAAAATTAACTACACAAGTATATATTGTACTTACATAATGATCATACATGTGTGTGTGTGTGTGTGTGTGTATGTATGTGTATGTGTATGCATGTGTGTGTTTTGTATGTGTGTTTTGTTCCAAAAGAATAAGAATTTTCATGGGTGTATTTTAAAATTAATACATTTAGATTTCACTAAAATTTTTTAGACTAAATGCAGTCCAAATATGCATTAGGCAAGATAAAATGATATGTAAGAACTAATTAGAACATATATATGCTAAAATTAATATATTTTAAAAGTATAACATTTTAATTATATATGAATTAAAAATTCTTTTAAATTACTTGTCCTTTCTATTTAGAATTGTAATAAAATGTCTTTAATAGTCTTAAGATATATGACTGCATATATAAATTTTCAACATTATTTGAAATGTTATGTACAAAGAAAGATTTCAGATGCATAAAGATCCAAATACCATGTTCTTCTCAAGATTCTATTCTGGATTACCCCAGGCATCTTGAGCACAATCACTATTTAATGATGATTAGTAAGACAGATTTGAATTTAGAATTGAAATAAAATTTCATCACCAATTTCCTCGGATCTTGAGTCACATAGATGGAGATAATGAAGGAATTTTGCAGAGCCTCTGGATAGATTCAGTATAAATAAGAGAATGGGATTCTGTAAATTACCTGTTGCTTGAAACACTTAGTGATTTTCATAAGTCGTTTATCTGACCAACATCATTACAGGCTTAGGCATTTTCTTATGAAGTTATGCTTGATAAACTTACAGTCATTTGAGGACAGAGAGAAATGTTCCCAGAGCTCATGAAGACTCAAACAGGACTTTAGAAAAGAATGAAAAATACCCAGCTTTTATGTTCTCATTTGGAAGACATGCTGTGCCTTAGTGGCTGTTTGATTAGATTACTTCCTAGAATACAGTTAATCCAAGTGATAGTAAAAAGGAGTTTTGCATAATTGCTCTATAAATCAGATTTATTGGGTTATACTCAAGAATACAGTTGAAAAACAAAACCCTATAGAAATCTTTTCTTATTAACTTTTACTGAGTAATGTGAGTATATAAAAATAATCATTAAATTAGTCTTGCTATAACTTATTTTATATTAATAATCCTTAAATTAAAATAATTCCTAAGCTAAAGATTAAAAATCCGTTAAGAAAGTTTAAACTGTGTAACAGTATTTTAAATAAGAAAGAAATGTATTCCAATTCTAAATACATTAAGCACCATTATTTCTTGGCATTTGGATTAAATACTTTGAGAAACTCATTTTAAAATATCTTTACAAAGGAGATCTTAGACATAGAACTTTAAAGAATTCCTGCTGAATATGAATTGCCTATAGAGCTCAGTTATTCTAGGGCAAGATGATGACAGCGATAATAAATATTTCTAATGAGAGAAAGGATCTAAGTAGATGAAATAGATGATGGACAGATAGATGATAGGTAGATAGATACATGATAGATAAAATAGATGGGTAGATAATAGAGAGATTAATAGAGACATATAAATGGGCATTTATGTAAAATATTAGTATTTATGTAATACTAGTTCTAATCAAGCTGACATTTCACTATGAAATGTACCCTTACACCAGACCTGCCACCCACCCTTCCAGTTGGTATTCAGACTCCAATAACAAAATCCCAACTTTGAGGGGCTGGTCAAAGAGAGGCACATGAACATGTTCCTTAGGCTTCAACAACCTATACAGTCCAATGGCTGTGACAGCATGCTGACGGTTCATTTTCTACACTGATCTATGTTTTGGTGAGATTAAAAGCCAAATTGCTGAGCAAGTATTTGTTGAGTAGGATGCTGAGTCCTTGGGGCTTATGGCAAGAAGTGGTATAACTGACTAATATGGTAGGTTTCTTTTCAGTATTTTGAGAATTCTTTTCTTTTCTTTTCTTTTCTTTTATTTTACAATATAATTCAACTTTACATATCAGCCATAGATTCCCCCATTCTCCCCCCTCCCGCCCCGCCCCCTTCCCCCATTTCCATCTCCTCCAGGGCAAAGACTCCCCCGAGGATTGAGATCAACCTGGTGGACTCAGTCCAGGCAGGTCTAGTCCCCTCCTCCCAGGCTGAGCTAAGCCTCCCTGCCAAGCCCCAGGTTTCAGATACAGCCAATTCATGCACTGAGCACAGGACCTGGTCCAACTGCCTGGATGTCTCCCAGACAGATCAAGCCAATCAACTGTCTCACCCATTCAGAGGGCCTGATCCAGCTGGGGGCCCCCCAGCCATTGGCCCACAGTTCATGTGCTTCCATTCGTTTGGCCACTCGTCCCTGTATTCCATCCATCCCTGGTCCGAACAACTCTTGCTCACATAAACCCTCCTCCTTCTCGCCAATTGGACTCCCGGAGCTCCACCCAGGGCCTGACCATGGATATCTGCATCCAGTTCCCTCAGTCACTGGATGGGGTTTCTAGCACGACAATTAGGGTGTTTGGCCATCCTATCACCAGGGTAGGTCAGTTCGGGCTATTTCTCGACTATTGTCAGCAGTCTATTGTGGGGGCATCTTTGTGGATTTCTGTGGGCCTCTCTAGCACTTTGCTTCTTCCTATTCTCATGTGGTCTTCATTTACCATGAACATTCCTTGTGTTCCCTCTCTGTTCTCTTGAAACTGAAAAGCTTTTGTAGAGCAAAGGATACGGTCAACAAGGCAAAGCGACAGCCCACGGAATGGGAAAAGAACTTCACCAACCCCACATCTGACAGAGGATTGATATCCAGAATATATAAGGAACTCAAGAAATTAGACATCAAAATGCCCAACAGTCCAATTAAGAAATGGGCTATAGAACTAAACAGAGAATTCTCAGCAGAGGAAACACAAATGGCTGAAAGACATTTAAGGAATTGCTCAACATCCCTAATCATTAGGGAAATGCAAATCAAAACAACTCTGAGATACCACCTTATGCCAGTCAGATAGGCTAAGAACACTGAGGACACCTTGTGCTGGAGAGGATGTGGAGCTAGGGGAACTCTCCTCCACTGCTGGTGGGAATGCAAGCTTGTACAGTCACTATGGAAATCAATATGGCGCTTTCTTAGAAAATTGGGAATCAATCTCCCCCAAGATCCAGCTATACCACTCTTGGGCATATACCCAAGGAATGCTCAATCATACCACAAGGGCACTTGCTCAGCTATGTTCATATCAGCATTATTTGTGATAGCCAGAACCTGGAAACAACCTAGATGCCCTTCAACTGAAGAATGGATAAATAAACTGTAGTACATATACACAATGGAATACTACTCAGCAGAGAAAAACAATGACATCATGAGGTTTGCAGGCAAATGGATGGATCTAGAAAAAAATCATCCTGAATGAGGTAACCCAGACTCAGAAAGACAAACATGGTATGTACCCACTCATAGGAGAATACTAGTTGTGGAACAAGGATGACTGGACGGCTACTCACAACACCAAGGAGGCTACCTGGAAAGCAGGACCCCAAGAAAGACACTGGGATCGCCCAATGATGGAGAAATGGATGAGATCTACATGAACAGTCTGGACATGAGTGGGGGTAATGAGGGGCGAGAATCGAGGGAAAGAGAACTTGGGGGAGTGGGAGATCCCAACTGGATCAAGAACAGAGAATTCTTCATACACTTTTCAGAGTGGTTGGACTGGTTTGCAATTCAACTGACAGTGAACCAGTCTTCCCCCTTTTCCACATGCCTTCTAGCTTTTGTTGTTGGTTGTTTTGCTGATCTTCACTATTCTGACTGGGCTAAGATGAAATCTCAAAGTAGTTTTAATTTGTGTTTCCCTACTTACTAAGGGGTTGAGCACTTTTTGAGATATTTCTTTGCTAGTTTACTACTTTCTTGGAGATTTCTGTTCAGATCCATCACCCACTTTCCAAATAGCTCATTTTTATTTTTTCATTTTTTATATGAGCTTCTATCCCAGTACTAAATAAATAGCACTAAGAATGTTTGAAAAGCCACAGGGAATCATATTATTTTATGTCTACTTAAAAGTCCACACACACACACACACACACACACACACACACACACACACACACACA
>CABHPQ010130120.1:30537-42128 GCA_902168405.1 Peromyscus aztecus | reverse complement strand
ACACACACACACACACACACACACACACACACACACACACACACACATTTCTATTAACTCAGTTAATTATTTACTTTGCTATGCTGAATTTTTTTTTTTTTTTTTTAGATTTAGGGAGTCCTATTTGTTAATTGTTGACTTTACTTCCTGGACAAATGGAGTCCTATCCAAAAATTCCTTTCCTATACCAATATCTTATATGGTACTGAGTGTGTTCTCTTCTAGAAGATTCAGTGTTTCTGGTTTCACATTAAGGTCTTTAATCCATTATGAGTTGTCTTGTGCAGGGCGATAGACATAGGTCTAATTTCATTCTTTTAGATGTGAACAGCTAGTTATTTCCACACCATTTGACGAAGATGATATCTTTGCTCCAGGGTCTGTTTTTGACCTTTTATATCAGAGTGCTGCAATTAAATGTGCTTATGTTTGGATCTTTAATTTTGTTCCATTGATCTACATGTCTGTTCTATGCCACTACCATACTGTTATTACCTCTATCTCTCTGTAGTGTAGCTTAAAATCTGGAATAACAGTCTCTGGAGCATTGGCTCATATTCTTGTATTTTGCTTATATTTGTATAGATATTATTTATCCAAAATTATCCTTAAAATGCTTAGTCATTTGACTTTTAGCATTTTTCCCTTTTGTCTTCTTTTTTCTTTATTTACTGGTTTAAATATTATAGATCTTATTTTAATAAATTTTAACACACATATATTTAACTACATTTCTAGCATATTTGAACATTTCTTGCCAAAGACTCTTAAATGTCTTCTAAATATTCTTCCATTAATTTGCCCCCTGCAAAATAATTTTACCTAGGTATCTTATTTCTGCTTTTAAAAAGACTTATGTAAAATGAGCCATATATGATAGTTATTGCTAACTGTATTAAGGTTATTACTAGACTTTGCTAAAACCTTATATTGATAAATTTTCTATTTTCTTACAATTAAATTCCTTTCTTTAGTTAATTTTTACAGAGAAAATATCCTTGTGTACTGTTTTGACAACTGACAGAACCATACAAAATATTTAGATTCCAATATACTATTTGTCTTCCATACCTGCAACTCAACAAAAATTATAGATAGTTGTTCATCAATAACCTCCATGTCAATACTCCCATTGTGTCTGTGGTGTATTTATTTTACAAGAGTCCGCAGTCGCATTCACACAGTTTTCATTACTTTATTAGAATGCTACTTCTCTGACCTTACTAACTACTCAGATTGCTTTTTTCTCTCCTGTAGATGCTTGACCATTTCTTCGCATGTTCCTTATCTTAACTCTAACCACTTTTCTCTGGCTTTTTTCTCCTTAAATTCTTTGTAAACTATCTAATCTATTGTTTGCCTTCAAATGCTGCAAAGGTATACTGACAGTGAAAATAGAGAAACAGAATGCTAATAAGTCAGGACTGACAGCATTGATGTCTACCTCTGGCTATCTCCTACGTGTTGAACTCTTGGGTTTTTTGAGGGGGTTGTTGCTGTTTGGTTTTATATCTTCCAAATATATTTCTTGTCAAAGTTTCTATCCCTTGCATGGCAGAAGCATTCCCACAATGGCTTATGTTCTAGGCCAGTTACCATTAGTAATGCCAATCTTTCTGTCTATTCATTTCTGCAAGTCTTAGTGATTTTGAGAGAAGTGGGGTGCATGGGGAAATATGCTCAATATACAGCTCAAAATACATTTAAATAAATGTACAATGAATTTGTACTATGAATTTTTAAAATGAAAATGAAAATATTAATAAGACATAAGGAAGAGAGTGAAGAATGTTGAGCATAGATAGGATAGCTTTAGTTTTGTATTTATAAACCTTGATTAAATGCTGTGAAATAATTTTCAACAGAAACCTTACCCTGATGTCAATCTGAATTGGATCTTCATTGTTCTTCTAGATGAAATCTTTTTTTCCAGAATGTGTAATAATCTATAACACAATTTTTATTATTATAATTTGAGAGTAAAATATTTCCTTGACTAAAGGATATATGGGTTTTTACATAAATTTCAATAATTAAGAGAAATTTCATTCTCTTGCAACTAACTAATGAAAAATTAATTACAGATTTATATGGTTTTGAATGTCAACTTATTTCAGATTTCTTGCCTGGGCTTTTTTTGGGTGATAGTCATGGGTGGTTTCTCACACCCAAACAAGTATCTGTGGACTTAAGAATGAAAGGCTTTTTCCAGCTTCTCACCATGGGTGTCTCTCAAGCTAATATTTTCAGAGAGCAATACTGATAGATCAGTGCATGTATTTATTGGGAACAAATCAGATTACTTGCTGCCTTTTAGTCAGTTAACTGTATACTCAGTGTTATTCTGTACTGTAACTGCATGTGTAGCTACCATCTAAGCCAACTATTTTGACTCTGTAGCAGAAAAAAAACTAGACTAATGTAGGGGTGGTTGTCTGTGCTTCACCCCTGAAGCACTGCCCCTAGTAAGCATCAGGTAACAGCTAGGTACCTGCCCCTGCCCAGGGCATGGCTGAAACAGGGACCTCTTAAGACCTGATATGCCTATGTGCTCACTCTCTCTTGGCTACCTCATGATCCTGGATGCTGGATGCTACAGAATAACTCAGAGTTCTCCAGAGAACTGTATTAAACCTGACCTCGTCTCTCCTGGATCCTGCAACCAAATACCTTTGCTTGTTTTAAGTTCACTCAAAATAAACTTTTGACTATCAGATAAACTATGTGGAATTGCCTCATTAATTGCCACTATAGATTAATCCTTATTTTTCTGCTGCTATGTGTAGTAAAGTCCTGTCTCTCTTATCCAGAAGTGATACATGAGATACAGACAGCCAGCGCATTGACTCATAAATAGGGGGAAGTCAAACCCTATGCTCTTTTTATTTTCTTTACATTAAGGTATAACCAGAATTTACATGGGCAATCTGACTTAACAGTACCTTGAAGATACTTAATAGATTATTTATTTTGCTCTGAGACACTTTGTAGTGTCATGAATTCCCATTTGCCATTTTTTTTGTACCTTATTTCCTTGAATAGTTTTTACTTACTAGTGTTTGCTCACATACAGTATGATGCAGCTGATGCTCAAGTTTATGTCACCAATGCCTTTAAGAATCATTTGCTACCACAGGTAGTTAGTTCCTGATGTACCTGCCCACTCAATTGCACTAATTATTTATTGATTCTATTGAAATAGAATTTTTAGAGTAGTCACAGAGCATTTCTAGCTGAGATATTATCAATCATCACTAAAGTCTTCAGTTCTCCCAAACACAGCATGGTATTTTATTCACTTGAAATTTTACACATTTATTTATTTTACTCTCAATCTACTACCTTATACTCTTTCATAGATATTGAATATAATTTTTACATCTCTTTAGACTTTATCCCATGGAGACAGAATTACTTCTTACTGTTAGACTGGTCAATTGTCAGTACATTTTTCTAATATGTATGCCTTAGGGTTTTTTTATGATTTATAAAGAAGAGAGATTACTAGACAACACCATAATAATGATGAGAAAGCATGAGGAATTCATTTATCTTCATCAAAGCACTGTCCACTGCATATTCCATGTTAAAGCCTAACCACAGTGACTGTTGACTGAGTGACAACAAATAAGCACTTGATATCTGTCTGCCACATCCCAATTTACTGGACCTCTCATATCACGTGTAGCTTGATACAGCCTTGGTGATTGTGGAGAAGCAAGGAATGGTAAACCAATCGATTCATCTAGATCATTTTAAATGAGGTTTCCAAACTGTATTTATATTAAATCAGACATAAAAATGAGTCTGAATATAAGCTTTTCCTAGGATTGTAGTTTTTATAGAATGAAAGACTACAAAAAAAAACTGCAGCTGGGAACAGGTAAAATTAGATTTCAAAAGATGCGTTATTTGAAGTGTTTGGCTTTCATAGCTTCTCTATAGTCAGTTTCCAACTCTTTTAACAATGAGAAGAAATGATGCCCTGGGGGAAAAGCTTCATCATTTCATTTTATTGGAGGACACAGAGATTTGATTTTTTTTGAAATGTAAGATGATCATTAAGTGAACATGGTATCTACCCCTAAATTTATTTGTCAAAAAATTGAAGCTATTTAGATATTTTTTCAAATAATTAATGGAAAACATCTTGTTGATCATTTTTCATCTTTTGTACTTAAAAAAGTTTCCCATATTTTCTGCCTTCTGCATTTGAAGGCAAATTATGCTTTATTAAATATCAGTAACTACATAATAATTCATGAATCTCTATTTGTTAAACATTAAACTCAATGGTATGTTATTGCCATTAAGTTCAAACATAAAAGACTTTAAAAAAATTATAAAGAAGACCTATGATTGCTGTATTTCTGATCACTCATGTCTTTGTTTTATTGTTTATTAATACATACTAATTGTGAAAATAAATGTAGCTGAATGTCATGCATTGTAGTTAGATGTTTTTCTGTATCCCACCCAGTCCACAGCCACTTAGACCCAAGTAAACACACAAAGGCTTATATTACTTTAAACTATGGCCATGGCAGGCTTCCTGCTAGCTAGCACTTATATTTTAAATTAACCCATTTCTATTAATCTATGTTTTGCCATGTTTTCTGTGGCTTTACCTGCATGCCATTATATGTTGCCCCTGAGATGGCTGGATGGCTGGCATCTTTCTCTGCCTTCTTCCTGTATCTCTAGTTAGAATGTCCTGCCTAACCTTATTTTGCCTCACCATTGGCCAAACAGCTTTATTTGTCAACCAATCAGAGCAACAATATCAATAACATACAGAACAACATTCTCATTATTTCCCCTTTTCTTTCTATTCAAAAGGAAGGTTTTAACTTCAACATAGTAAAATTACATAAAACAAAACAGTTATCTAGCAAGAATTACAGTTACAATAGTCTATTTGTATTTGGCAAAATTAAAGAAAATATTCTATCTATCCTATATTTGTGAGTCTAAAGTTTTATATCTAATTTATCTTTTATCATAACCAAAGAAAATTATAATTATCTAGTCTTCAACTACATCAAAGACTCCAGAAGGATATAATATTACCTAAGTAAATAAGAAGTGCATTGTAAGCAACTTCCAAAAATCTAGAACGACAGAGACAGCTGGCTGCCTGGACAGTCATCCAAAGTTCCTCTGCAGTGTTGAGGCATCCATCTTCAGCCTCTAGGCCTAGAGTTTTTTAGTTGCTTCTCTGTGTGTCCTGTAGATTATCTGGCATTTCTGATTATCTCTTTTGTGAAGCAGGAACCTGAAGGACCATTTCGCCTTGCAAAGTTCAGTGGTCACCTTCCTATGGGTCATGCATGTCCAGTTTATATAACATAATGTCAATCAGTCGATACAAGGGCACTTTTTTGCCCAGTGGCTAACTTTTGTCACAAAGAAAGCAAACTCCATAATGAATTTCTTCAATGCCCATCATCTTCCTTGAAGTATTTGGTGCTGCCAAGAGCAGACATGTCTCATTGTCCAGAAAAGTCTAAGTTTTTAAAACATTTTAAATGCCATATCTGTAGGTCTTTGAAGTATTTGAAGATTACTTAATTGAATTATGTATGTATACCTTGAAAACTTAACATGACATAATAACTTGACTATGATAGAAGACTAATTATTAATCTGTATTTCTTAATTATCCATTACAATTTAAATGAGCTGCACAAAAATAATACCTTAAACAAGAGTAGAAATATATGCATAGCATAACAAAAAACTTTAAATTTGTATCAATAAACTAAAATCTATAACAATGTAAAACATTTTAAACAAGTTGCTCTTTAAAAGTAGGTTCAACAGTCCACCCTTTTATCCTATTGTATCATATCCATATTCTACATTTCCATATCATATTACTCTTTCTTCTTTTAGAAAGAGATTGACTATGACAAATAACAATTTGTAACTAACAACCTAAACAAAGACAAACATCCATAATCCATTTTTTGGGAATGTGGATGTAGTTTTCTAGGCTACTTCCTGCTGACAAAGGGTGCTGGTAATCTTATGGGGATCCTGAGAAAATTAAGAATTATGATCAAGTCCTGACTGGAGTAGTCTGTGATGCTGCATTGTCTGAGACAGTTGCCCTGAAACCATTTTTGGATGTTGGATCATCTGGGCCATGGTGTCATCAGAGACCTTTCGGGGGTCTTGGCTGGTCAAATCTGATCCATCTTAACTTGGAACAAATCCATAGCCTCTTGCTTTCTGTGGAAACAAAAGCAAAACTTCCTTTCCAAAGCAACATACCCTTAGATCCAAATTTTGAAGTCAAGATACCTTTAAAATACATATATTGGTGTAACATAGCAGCCTTTTCAATCAAATGTCTTTCTGCTGTTAAAAATATCAAAGACCACACAATCCAGATTCTCTGTGTAATATCCATCTTTATGTGGCTTATTTTGTATATTACCAAAAGCCTTTTTTTGTCTGTGCCAGCAAAGCTAAATCCACCATGCACTACACTGTGTGGCTTGGAGACACCTCTGTGTACTATGGCAGGAGTCTACCATGCTGCATGTCAAGACCACACGCCATGAACCCGCCATAGAGTAGCTCAAGCCCACAGGCTGCAGCTGGACTGAGAGACACAACTAGGAAGCTGCTCTTGGCTCCATTTTAGAATCTTTTTTTTTTCTTTAAAGCTTTCTCAGGTTTTAGGTGGAAACTCTTGACCCACGTTTTGGCATCATTTGTAGTTGAAGTTTTCCCGTGTCCTGCCCAGTCCACAGCTGCTCAGACACAAGTAAACACACAAAGGCTTATATTATTTTTAAACACATATTCATAACATACAGAATGACATCCCCATCAATGCATGAATACATTATTTTAAGCCACAATCATTTTCTATATGAAAAATGTTAAACTTTCTTCTATGTCATGGCAACTATTTTGGCAGCAGCCAGAAATGTTATCTAGCAAGCAGTAAGTTCATGTTGTTATGTTTGAAGGTCCCTACTACTGTTTTTTTAAAAAATTATCTAGATGAATTAAAATTAAATTAAAATGGAATATGTCTATATGAAGGTAATAATCCCAATTTGTTGCATATTAGCTCAAAAGGACAATCAAAATTTATTTTTTGAATGACAAGAAAGGAAGCTATGTCTTGTAATTTTATATTTAGGTAACTTGTTCAAATCACATTAGTATTTAGGAATTTCTAGTGGAAATTGCAAACTGCACCATCTATAAATTGAAGATGATACCTACAGTGAATGTTCTTTAGTCATAGGATTTAGATTATGATAGTTAAATATTTCACTTCTTACAAACTGGTCACTGCTATTAGCTTTTTTGTATCTGGCAACTTTCCTTATTCAAATTTCTTGAATCAAATATAATAAACACTAAGAAACTACAAAATCTTAGGGCCTTAAAATATATAGTCACTGCTTTTGATGGATGACTTAGATATCTACAGATCATCACTGCTCTTGAGATTGAAATAATTTTTTCTTGTTATATAGATTCAATGTAATTTCTTTTTGAAATGTATAGACTTTGAAGTCCAGTATTTTGTATATTCTGAAGCATAATCGATGGCACAAATATTGTTTTCACATATATTTGAGGTGTGCATTCCTTTCTACAAACTTTGTATACAGTTTGGAGTATGGAATCAGTGCAGCCAAGAGTTTGGCATAGTTTGGCAGCTGTTGTTTCTATGATTATCCTCTAATGTGAGGCCTCATTGCCATTCCTCAGACATGCTCCTTGCAAACTCCTCCTCAGCACTTCTTTTAGTGCTGTGACCTAAAGCAGAGAATCTCCTTTGCTTATTGATTTCCAATATCTTTGTTTCCTTTGTTTATTATTCAGAAGTTGCACTACCATATCATACAGTAGATTTATTTCTAGTATTTGAAAATGCACACAAACTTCTCCCAGTTATTCTAATTTACATTACTAGAACCAGTTTATGAAAGCCTCTTTTCCTCCCTGTTCTCACCAGCATTTGCAATGTTTAATTTTTTTAGGTAATAGCCATTGTACTTTTGTTGAGATGAGGTTTCAATTGTAGTTTTCTCGTTAGATGATATTGAACATCTTTAACCCCCTTCATATTTGTAATTTTTCTTTTTTAGAAAAGTATCTACTCAAATTTTTATCCATTTCTAAATTGAGTTACTTTTTATTGTTTTTGTTCTCTTCATCTATCTAATGTTAATCTTCTGACAAATGAATAATAGTTGGCAAGTATTTTGCTTTCATAATTAATAATAAGTCTCTGTGTCATTATTTTTGAGTTGGTGGCCCAAAAGAAAGTCCAATACATGTTGTGCCAAGCGCAAGCCGTGTATTTCCACATAAGATGTGAGAAATCTTAAAAAAAAAAAAGGACATGGCTTCCTAGTAACCCAGTCCTTGTGGCTTACAGAGGTGCAACTATTGCACAGCAAGCACTTGAGCAGCTGTCATGTTAGGTAGAAACAGCCTGGGCTCAGAACATTCCCAGAACTGAGGCAGGTAAATGCTGCTCTGAGCAGGTGCTGCAGTGTAAGTGTGTAAGACTTGGCTCTCAGGAACCCAAGAAGATTGGAACCAGCCACCAGTGCAGAGCCACACAGCAGATTTAAGGGTTGACTCACATGGTCAGAGAAGGCTGCAGGTGCACAGGAAAATGGTAGAGACCAAGAAAACCTCTAAACAGGTACAGTAAAAAATAGACAGTCATAGAAAAAAATAGTTTAAAAATAGTAGAGTAAATTATTTAAAGATAGGGTAGAATAATATAAAAAATAAGCCATTTAAAATGGGAAATATACAGGGTGGATCCTTTATGGTACTTTGTTGACTTTTCATTTTTTTAATGCCAATGTACAAAAACAATACCTCCTAAGAAACACTGAATTGTGAAAACTGCTAAATTAAACTAATCTATACATTTTAAGAATGTCTTCAAAATGGAAATCAGAAAATATGTTCCATTGGGGAAGAAGTTATACCTTTGTTTCCACGGGAAACAAAAAGTTATAGCTTTCTTTAAAATTAATTAAGATCATATTTGATCAGAGGGACCATGTGAAGATCTTAGCTACAGACATGAGAGGAAAACCAAGAAAGACTATAAGATAGGTGACTGAAAGGTTTCAATACCCTGATATAAAGTCTCTCTGCTAATGCAATAAGCCAAATCAAGCCAAATTAAAAATAAAACACCAGGTTTATTGACAAAACTCTCTTGGGTGATTTTCCAGGCCACCGGAGATGATATAGAGAGAGGAGACTGGAAAAAAACATGGCCACTCTCTAGGAGGCAGTTTAAATACCCTGTAGGGGAGGTCTTGAGCAGCTCTGTGAGAGAGCCACTGCTTATTGGGCTTTCTGAGAGGGAGTGAGGTTTGGAGTGGGAGAGAGTGAGACAGAAGCAGAGCTTCCACATAAACATCCTAACATTCTTGGATATATGGACATCAGTTCAACTCTGGCTACTTCCTCCTGGCATTAGATGATATGGGGAAGGGAAGTCAGGAGTCATTGGGTTCACATTCAGTGGGAGGTGTGGGTGAAGAAGCATTTGGTTAACTGCCATCCTGGAGACCTCAGGTATCTGTTTCTTGAGGAAGCAGAGAAGGTAAGTTGCTAGGAGAAAAAACAGGTTGTTATCATTGGCACTATGAATGGAACTAGCCATCAGGAAGGTAGAGAATGCTGGTAAGAATGGAATGGATATGTGCACTGGTTGTACTGATAAAGATGATTGAGCAAGGCAGAAAAGCAGACCCTTCATTGGAACAACTTGGAAAACTGAAGGGTGGAAGATCTCAGTTGCTGCACAGACCATGTATCCTGGATCAGCTCCCAGTTGAGCCTGGAGGGATGGTGCCAGCATTGATGTCCCAGAAGCTTGGCAGCTGAAGGGCTAGTGAGGATCACAGGGTAGTGTCCTGTCCCTTGGTTCTTTCGAGACTTAGGAGATAGTTGCTTGAGGAGTATTTGGCCACGCAGGGAGAGTGGGCAGGATCAGGGGCAGTTGGGCCCATTGGTGTGAGAGCAGAGAAATAGCTGTCAGTGTGTGCATGAGAAGGGCTTTCAGAAGGAAGAAGTAGGGTAGGTACCTGGCCAGTGGAGGGGTCTATGCTGGGGAGGTGGTGATTAAGAAGGAAAGGCCTTCCATAATGGAGCTCAACAGGGCTTAGGCCTGTAAGAGAGCATAGGGTGGCCCAGAGGCATGTAAGGACCATGGAGAGGAAGGAGGGTCAAGATAATCTGAGTTCAATGGAGAACTTAGTGAGCGGTTGTTTTGTGTCCACTAACCTTCTCAACCTTTCCTAAGGATTGTGGGCAGTAGGGGATATGGAGCTTGCAGGAGATTCTGAGAGCTTCTGATAAGAACTCGGTGACCCTGGAAGTGAAGGCTGGCTAATTGTCCATTTTGATGGTCTGTGGCACACCAAACAGAGGGATGTGTTCAAGGAGTATTGGAGCTACAACATCTGTTGTTTCCCTGGAGGTGGGAAATGCTTCTATTTATCCAGTAATGGTGTCAACATGAGTAAAGAGATAACAGAGCTTTTAATGAGTGGGAATGTGAGTGAAGTTAACCTGCCAGTCCTTGCCCAGTTGGTGTCATCAAAGCTGATACAGGGGCTGATGTACTAGAGGGCCCCCTGTAGGTTGACCTTTGCACATGTCTGGCAGGAGGAGTGAAGCTGTAAGATATGGGCTCAAAGTTGGGTGGGGTCAAAGAGGGTCTCTAAGAAATGGAACAAAGTATTGGGGCCTATGTGTAAAGTCTGGTGGGTGCCTGAAATGATGGACAGTGCCTAGTCCTGGGGAAGGATGAGGCAATTATTTAAGTAAAACCATCCATCTTTTGTCTGTGTGGCTCCTTTTTTCAGGAGTTTGTCCCTCTCCTTTGGTTGATAACAAGGCTGATAGGAGGGTGTCAAAAGCAAAATATGTTCTGTTGATCCAGCAGAGCTGGAGGCCAATCCCTAGGCTACTGAGTCAGTCCTGCCATTGCCTAAGGCCACTGGGTCCTTGAAGGACTGATTTTCCCAACAGCAGATTCTGCAGGGAGCTGGAAGGCCTCAAGAGGCTGGTTATAAGGAGTCTATTAACTATGGGATTGCCCTTGGTAGTGAGGAAGGATCTTTCTTTCCAAAGGACAGAATGGGTATGGTTTATTAAAAAGGCATATTTAGAGTAAGTATAGATGTTAGCCCATTGACCCTTGGCTATCTAGAGTGCTCTAGTCAATGTGATTAGTTTGGCCCTTTGTGAAGAGGCCCCCATTGGCAGGCAGGCCATTTCAACTGTTTTAGTGGAAGTGACCATTGAATACCTAGTGCCTAGCAGTTTCTTGATCTTTCTATAAGGAAGCTTCCATCAACAAAGAGAGTGAGTTGGGGGTTTGTAAGGAGTTAGTCTAGGAGACCAGGCAAGGGTGACTTTAAGGCCTCCACAGCCTCTTGGCAGGAATGAGAGGAGGTACCAGAGGAGGAAGGGACAAGAAGGAGGGTTGCAGGGTTTAGGACAGGTATGGAGGCCAAGATAATTTGGGGTTTTTCTAGAAACAGCAAATGAAAGACTTGGACCTGTTAGGGCCCAAT